>PVIH01002914.1:70090-86251 GCA_004025045.1 Sigmodon hispidus
AAAAAAAAAAAAAAAAAAAAAAAAAAAAAAAAAAAAAAAAAAAAAAAAAAAAAAAAAAAACAAAAAAAAACAGCCTAAAGAATAGGAAAAGATTTTCACCAACCCTACAAGTGGCAAAGGATTGATCTCTAAAATATATAAAGAACTCAAGAAACTAGAGCCCCAAACCCTAAATAACCCAATTAAAAAAATGGGGTTCAGAAATAAAAAGGGAATTCTTAGCAGAACAATTAAAAATGGCTGAAAGGCACCTGAAAAAGTGCTCTTCATCTTTAGCCATCAGAGAAATGCAAATCAAAACAACTTTGAGATACCACCTAACACCTGTTAGATTGGCTAAGATAAAAGGTACAGATGACAGCTTATGCTGGAGAGGATGCGGAGCAAGGGGAACACTCCTCCATTGTTGATGGGAGTGTAAATTTGTTCAGCCACTCTGGAATACAGTACGGCAGTTTCTCAGAAAACTGGGAATCAATTTCCCCAAGGATCCAGCAATAACAATTTTAGGCATATACCCTAAAGACACATATTCGCACCCCAAAAGCATTAGCTCAACTATGTTCATAGTAGCATTATTTTTAATAGCAAGAACCTGGAAACAACCTAGATGTCCTTCAACTGAAGAATGGATTAACAAACTGTCGTATATCTACACAGTGGAATACTACTCAGCAGTAAGGAAAAATGATACCCTAAAATTTGCAGGCAAATGGATGGATTTGGAGCATATCCTCCTGAGCGAGGTATCACAAACCCAGAAAGATAAGCAGGGGATGTACTCACTCATTAGTGGACATAAAAAAAGAAGGTGGTGATTATATACAAGAGCTCAAGGCTAGAACATAGCTAAAATAGCACAGTGCTTCACTTCTGCATTGACGGCCTCTCAGGGGTGTGGGTGAGGAAAGACTTGTTTTCTTTAAGGGGCTGATCATAGGGAGTTTAATTATGCTTTGGTAAGTAAATGAGCAGCATGAATGGACTTTTTTGTAAATGGGAGATCATAAGAGTGGGTATGAAACAGAGGACTGATAACTGAGTTTGATGGGTGCAAGATGTAAAATCACCAAATAAATAAATAAATAAATAAATAAATAAATAAATAAAAGATAGATAAATAAATAAATAAATAAATAAATAAATAAATAAATGAAAGAATAAGCCAAGCAAAAATTCAATTAGGAGAAAAAAAAAAGAATGTTATTCAAAACCAAGTATGTTATTAGCATCCTAAAAGTCCCTGACTTTGCCTGAATAAAGGGTGAGCCTGAGGCCAGCCATGCTTTCATGATAGGAATGGTACAACCTTGCCATCGAGACCTCCACGCTGCTTCCACTCTCCATTTCATAGAGTACTGTGTCTGACTCAGCAAATTCCAACTTCATGCTTCAATATTTGGAAAAAGAGTTGCCAAATATAGAAGACTTAATGCAGTATTTTAGCTTAGGGATATGTCTGTTTTTTCTCAGAAACTTAGAGCTGTGGGTGAATTTCTGTAAATATTCTTTTATATAATTAAGAGACCTGTTTGGTGGGCCCTGTGCTTCTCTCAGAACTTCCTTTTCTTGCTGCTGTGGCAAAGTAACAGGAGAAAAGCAATTCAAGAAAGGAAGGGTTGGTTTTGGTTCTCCATGGGGAAATGAAGTCCATGATGAGTAGGAAGATTGTGTAGTAGGGGCATGAGGCAGCTGGTCACACTGTGTGTCAGGAAGCAGAGGGAGGTGGAGGCCAGCCATCAGCTTGCTTTCTCCTTTTTCTTCAGTCTCCTTTTTCTCCTAGCCCATGAGATGGGGCTGTCTGCTTCATGATCCATCTCCCCTGCTTGGTTAACCCTTCCTAGTAGCATCCTCGAAGACACACCTAAAAGTGTCCTTCTCTTGTGATTCTAAACCCCATAAATCACGATCCAGCCCAAATCCAGCACCTGAGATTCCATCCTGTCACTGTGGCGTCTAGAATTTTTGGCTTTAATTTTAAGTTCTGAGATCCTGATTTTAGACTGCCTGGGAATTAGTCATGATTTTTCAGAAGATAATAGTTTCAAAACTGGTTTCAGTTGAAACCTAGTGCTCCTGAGGGAACGGTGGAAGCTCGGGAAAGGTGTTCCCTCCTCCCATTTAGACAGGTAAACTGACCAAGAGTTGGCAGAGAGACAATGAGGAACCCTAGACTTCCTGCCTGCGGGATTTCTTCTGAGATCTCATGCTTCTCACATCCACGTTTAAAGAACAAAAATGCCTTCTTGGTCCATTACAATAATTATTTAAATAAGAGTCAACCATTAAGTAATTGTGTCTAGAAGATGTCAAGCCAAAACCTGCCTTAGAGCAAGAAATTAGACAAGATAATTGGGACCTAAGGGGCACCTGAGAGTCCTCCCTCTTGGGGATGCATCAGGGAATAAGAGGGCATCAAAATTCAAACCAAATGATGTTGCCGTATCCTCCTTTCAGAAATGCCTTAAACATCGGAAGGAGCCCATTGGCCCAGACTGGCAAGGCGCCCTCCCCAAAGATATAGGGCAATGCAACAGAGAGTCCCTACAGGGCAACACTTTGACAGGGGTCATAGAAAGATTTCCAGTGCAGGCTTTGCAGGTACCTAATGGCACAATTTCATTTTTCCATAAACTTTAGCACATACACAAAGATGAGAAATACTTTCTGTGGAGCAATAGGGTCTTACATATAAGAGCAGCAGCAACCCAGAGAAGACAAGATAGCTTGACAAGAAGACAGATTGGTTTACTCAGAGGACAGGCTTACCATGGCCATGCTACAAGTAAGCTAGATGTTTATATGTGAATCCCAGAATTCAATAAGCATAACTAGAAGGTAACTAAAGATCTCATCTCCACTCTGTATGTGGACTTCATTACAGAACCTGAAATTCCCTGTGTCATCCTATGTTCCATAATTGACTTCCTACTTAGAAGTGGTGGTGCTGGGGTGTTAGCTAGTGAGTGTCTGTGACCAGGTCTATCCCATGTTCCATTGCTATCTTATCATTGTCCTTAATAATCAAGCTGGGGATATGACCCAGTCAGTAAAGTTCTTATGCAAACATGAGGACCGGAATTCTATTCCTCCACCCTCCCCAGAGCCCATACAAAAAAACTGGACATGGCAGCATGTACCTATAACCCTAGGGCCATGGGGTTAAATACAGAGCATCCCTAGGAATTACTGACCAGCCAGATTAGCCAAATTGATGAGATCCAGGTTCAGTGAGAGACTTTGTCTCAAAAATTAGTGGTAAGTAACTGAAGAAGACACCCAAAGTCAACCTCTGGCCTCCACATGTGCATGCATCCATCTGCATACCCATACATGAAATGTCCATGCAAAAGCACTAAGAATACAGATCTTCAGTTGATTGCTGTGGGACTGTTTAATGCTAGTCTATTTCTGCCATCAGTTAGGTAGTCTTGCTATAATTTCTAGAAGGTATTATAGACTCCAGCAGTGTGCCAACCTCCACTGAATTCTGTGACTCAGCTGTGAACCAGTACATTTGCTGTCGCAGACATCTGGGTGAATCTACAGACTCCAACCCTATGCACATCCCAGGCCCTGTGCTCGATGTGTGACAGTTCTCAAGAGGTTTACTCATGATCCCTCTGCCTCTGGCATCTAGTTCCACTTGACTATCTCTGCATCAGTCTTTCTCAACTCCAGTGTAATCCCAGCCCTTTCACCTCTTATACAAAACATTCACTCCAAATTTTTATGAGTAATATGTTATTTTAAAGGTTGCAATGCAACCAATACATTATACTAGAGGATATATCCATAAGGGTGGATTGTGCAATATAGGTCAAGGTTTCCCAAGACCTTCTTGGCTCTTCCTGTTCTTCCCTTCCTTTTTGATTGTCCATGGAAACTCCAATATCTTCCCCCTTTGTTAGTCCCTGAGCCCAGTTCTCCTTAGCTCCTATATGACAGATCCTTCAAGAACCTCAACAAGATCTCTACTAACAAAATCTATGTTCTTTAGAAGAACCTTAGCAATATAATAACAAAATACCAAGAACACCTATTTATTGGTTGGTTGAGATGAAATGAAATTCTACCTCTACTGAAAGGTGGTACAATGTTTTTGAAAAGGAAGCAAATTAGGAGACAGCATAATAGGGGTGAAACCCTGTAGCGCCCTTGATGCAGCATGTGAATAAGTGTCAGGAATCCATCTAAGACTCAGCTCACCACCTGGAGAGGGAAGATGTTCAAACATTCTGAATCACTATGCTGATTCAACAAGATAACATGGACACTCTGAAACACAGAGAGGTGTTTCCCAAGACATATTTCAGCTTTACAATGACTAAGGAGTGTTGTCGGCATTTGTGGGGAGGTGCTGGTGCCAGGGTTGTGGATAGCTAACATAGTGCAAGAATTCTGCAAGGACTGCTAAATTGCACGAGCATCCTCAATCTGAAACACTGTATCTGAGCACAGTGTAGCAGCAAGGCATGCCACCTCTGACCTTCTGTCTGGCATTCAAAATGCAGATGAACTTAAATATGGTGCAGCTAACTCTTTAAAAAGATTCTCCTCATTCTGGATTATTTTAGCCCAATCTTTGTTCCAAGGTAATAGTTTCTCTGACATCCCATAATACTGCCAACGTTTTAATTACAGTCTTGAGCTTTTTCGTGTAAGAAGTACTTCCATTTAGGGTTTCTGTGTTTAATGTTTCAGTTCAAACCATGTTTTACTCCCTAGAAGATAAAAAGAAAGAGGATTAATAATAAGAAAAAGTCTGGAGGAATTTTGCAGTTGGACACAGAGGACACGGGTCTGGGGGACCTCTGTCTGCTTGAGGAGCTGACACTCAGGCTTCAGAAGGGTCATCCCAATGACCCTGTCATTCTTGAACAGCATGGGTCCAAAAGCAGGCTTTGCATGTCTTCCTCACCCAGCCCTCCCACCTTGCAATAAGCAACATCCACAAGTTCTCCAGGGACAACAGGGTTCCACATCCTCTGGCTGTTCCAGTCAGAGTGTAAAATCTCCCTGGTGAGCCTGTGTGTTTGTGCACAAAGGCAACAGCATCACTTTAGAAGCTCATGGAACTTTAAAGGAATTTCCTGGGAAAAGTCAATAGGCTGCCTGTCATCTCTCTGCAGAGGCTGCAAATTTACTAAGACCACCGTCCCACACTCCCTCTGCAATGCCTTTTCCATCATGAGGGACTGTATCCCTTCTTAAGCTCTGAGCCAAAATAAACCCTTCTTCATTGAAATTATGCTCTTGCCAGGCAAACCATCACAGCATAAGAAAAGTAGCTAGTATACACCCCCGCCCTGCAGGCTGCTGAACTGTGGTTGTGCTCCAGGCTCCTGACTTGCTCCCTCAGCCAGGGGGAATCTCATTGCCACCCATGATTCATTCCCTTCATTCTCAAGTAGAGACTCCTGACATAGAGATGCAGTCCATGAGGTAGAAGGGAGTTTAGCATGAGTTGTCCTTGGGCCAGGAGCCAGGTGAACATTTAGACTCTTCTCACCTACTCTGCATTAAGGGTGCCACAAGGATGTTCTGAAGATGCTCAGTGAAGTGGGGATTCCTTGAGACATTTTAATATTTATATAAGGGGGAAAAATCTCTATGTTTATGAATTTATGAGAGACTGAGATTCAGATGAGGATGGGGAGCCTAGCTAGCCTGGAAGAGGATTTGGATCCTAAATTGCATCTGTTACATCAACATCATTTATTTTCCATAACTTTTAATGACTCTGTATGCTAATAGAAAAATCCAGTTAAAGGGCTGGGGTGGGGGTGCCATATCCAGCATGGTTCCAGGAATTGAACTGACTGGGCAAGTGAGGTAATTAAGAAAAGACAGGTGAGGGGGCCACATGGGAAAGGTGGAGTTGAGTGAACTGGGCTCTGTGATGGAGAGGCCGTGGCCCCCAAGAAGCTGAGCATATTTATTATGACTTGAGCAGTTGAGCAGAAGAATGAGGTTATTGCATACAGCTGAACAGAGGCAGTTCAGCTAATCGCAGTAGGAGACTTCTCCATAGCACATTGGTCTTCAGGCCTCGAACACTCAGAGGGAAAAAGGAGGATGGTGAATGAAGGCTACTGTCAACATCTTCTGCACACACCATCGGAATCCACAGATGGAGCAGAGGAAGCTTTGCCATACCCATGGGTCAGAAACACTGGAGTCTTTGACATGGCCCAGACTATGTCAAACAATGCACATTCATTCTGAGATTCACTGGTTCCCTACAGGGGTTATAGCTCAGTGATTGCCTAGCCTATGCGAGGCCATACGTTCAACCTCCAGTACCATAAAAAGAAAAGTCCTATTGTGCTACCTTTATTTCAACCGTTACATAATTTTTGTCCAAGATACTTTTCCTAAGTCTTCTCTTTCATAATTCCCTTTACAAGTCTCCTTCAGGAAAATAAAATCAAGCAAAACTCTTGTTCATGTGTCAAAAAAGGCCTTCAACTAGCCAGATCTAGTCCATGAGAAGAAGATCTTGGCTTGTTATTAACATGGCCAGATCCCAGCAGTCTGGCTTGAAAACTCCAGAGGTGAAGCCTGAGCTGATGCGTCATTCAGAAATTGACCAGGTGGACCTAATACATCAAAGTTAATCAACACCAGGACCTATATACAAATCCTCCACTTTTCATTCAACACTTGGCCTCTTTGTGATTCCTTATTAGATCAGTTACTTTTCTGTCTATGTAATAAGAAGAAAATCATGACCGGAAGCAATTTAGAGAAGAGTTCATTTGGTCCATCACCGTAGAAAGCCCAGCAGCAAATATATGGCAGGAACAGCAAGTGAGAGCTCATATCTTCAACATAAGCATAAAGCAGAGAGAGCAAATTGAGAGAGGCATGAAGCTTTTAGTCTCAAGGCCCAACCCCAAGTGATATACCTCCTTCAGCAAGGCTGCAGCTCTCAAACCTCCCCACATAGCACCAAATGGAGACCAAGTATTCAAATGTTCCTAGACTATGAGGGACATTTATCATTCAAACCAGCACATTTCTCAACATTTCTTTTCCTGGAATGCATCATTTTACCTCCAGTTAACATAGGTTGTCAGGTCCTCCAAGACCAATGCCTACACTTGCCCGGGTGTGAGCACTCCAGCTGCAGACACCCAACCATAGCTATTTCCACCATGGTCAGCTTGAGTTCTTAGGGATTTAACTCACCTTCATGGTGGATGATGTAAAGACCAATATTATTTCTTGTCTATTTACCTTTTCCATGCTCATGGGAGTGGCTTTGTGGGAGTTGGTAGAATTAATTGATTTAAATTAATTAAGTCACTAGGAGTCATCTCAGAGAGGGTGACAAGTTGGAAGCTTTTAGGAGGCCTTTGTATTAGAGTGGAGGGCAGCGTTCAGTTATATCAGAACCTTCACCATCTCTCTCTCTCTCTCTCTCTCTCTCTCTCTCTCTCTCTCTCTCACACACACACACACACACACACACACACACACACACACACACGCACACACACATACCATATAACTAGGTATTCAAAATAAGAAAAACCACATCTGCTTTTTGTCAGAATCAGATGATTTTATATCTGTAAGCTTGTAGCTAGAGCCACAGAGTAGATAGATGTAATGACTCACTGTAGACAGATTCAAGTCTGTCCCTGAGAAACGAGGAGGGGACCATTAATCTTTCCTAAAGTAAACAGTGTTAGAACAGCTCCTTAATCTGAAGAGTGGAGATCCTGGGCTGGGAGACAGCAGCCACAGACTTGCCAAATTCCTTGATGAGTGGGGTGGCCCAATGGGAATTGATAGGGAGATCATTCTCTCTGTCCGTTCTGAGGGGTATTCACAGTACCCACAGTTTAAAGAGGAACTTATAAAGATCCTGTCCCAGGTTCTTATGAAAAAAAGGAAGTTGGAGCTTTAAAGGGCTTGCTTTTCTAAATTTGTTTTGAGAATTTGGGGTGCATCCATCCTTGTGTTTCTTTCCTTGTCCTACTCTTGTGGCAAACCCACACTCATCTTAGTTACCCACTAATTCACAGTCCCCGCTTCTCCCCCAGACAAGAGAGTTTCTCCACTAATCCCCCGTCTTCACTTGTGCCCTGACCTCTGAAGTTTCAGCAATACCCCCTTTCAGATCAATGACTGTTGCCTTTCTTTGCTGCCTGCTCTGCCCTCTGAGGACATGTCATCCTCTTCTCCTCTGGCTTTCAACCCCATTCTTCCTGCCTCTCTCTTTAACTTTCCCTGGTGGTTCATCCTTAGCAGATACTTAGAGTCTGGTGTCTTCCAGCTACTCCTTAAAGCTGCCTTGTCTCCTCTCTACATAAATCAATAATCTTATTTATTTCTACTGAACCTTGATGGCAGAACTGCAATCCTCTCCCAAAGTACAGACTAGGGTGTATTGTGAAGGGGAAATGAGTATACAAACACAAACACACACACACACACACACACACATACACACACGTGCGTACACGTGCATGCACACATACACACGCACATGCACGCAGCAGTCAGAAATACTATCAGATATCTTCCTTCATTGCTCTCCACCTCATTTTGAGACAGAATTTCCTCTTGAACCTAGATTATATGATTATAGGCATGTACCACTGTGCTCAGCTGTCCACACAGGTGCTGGGCATGAGAACTCAGGAACTCATGCTTATATGGCAAACTCTGCCCAATGAACCCTCCCCTGGATGAAGACTCTTTTTGATGCTCAGATGAACACCATTTGGACATTTTCCTAGGTATCTTACATTCACCATTTCCAAAACTAATAGATTATCCCTGCTCTCTACCTACCTAACCCCTATGTTAATAAGAGCTTTGGCACTTAGGTTCAATCTTTCTATTCTTATAGTAAGAGTATAAATTATAATTATTCCAAACCTCAGAAAGAGCTATAGTTCTAGCCTCTCTGATGTGCCACTACAAAATCCCCAGAATTCTACCCTACGGGTTTTGCATCTGAATTATTTATCTTTTGTCTGATTTACATTCACAATCATAGATCAGGTCTTTGCTCCTTTTCTGAGTTGTAATATCTTTGTTATTGCTGGTGCAATACTGTCCCTAGTGTTTCCAACACCTGGAGAGCACTTCCCAGACATATATATGGGGGTCTGTATATCTCCCTGGTGTTTTATGTGTTTCTGTTTGTTCCTTCCAGCATATGAGCAGTTAACCAAACCCTTTCACTCTCCTGACAAATGAGAAGCCAATGCTGTGATACTGTTTATATTCTTGCACTAGGGTCCACCTAAAAGCTGTAACTTAATTCCTATTAAGAAAAAATGTCAAAAAGCAAAAGGAGAAAATCCCCAAGGAGTCTTATTTACAGTAAAAGGCACAAGTGAATGAAAGGGTTAACTCAACAGTCCTAGGTTGCTCCAAGCCTCCGAATTTCAAAGAAAAGTTTACTACCCAGAATGGTCTTTGGCCTTGAAAATAACTCCTGAGCCCTTGGAATATTCTGCCTGATGAGTGTGTTTGTGTGCCTAGGGCCTTAACAAATAGAACTAGATAAGGTTTTGCTAAGAATGTGATTTATGGCAAATGTCTGGTTTTGCTCTGAAGAGCTGGAGTCTGAATGGCTGAGGTCAGTCCTTATGATGCTGATGTCCATGTAACAGACCTCCAATAAAAACCCTGGATATCAAAGCTGGGAACTTGCCTGATTGAGAACATTTCTCATATGTTGTCACACCTCATTGCTGGAGGATGAAGTGTCTGTGTCCCTATGTGACTCCATTGGGAAGGGAGACCTGGGAGCATCACCCTGGTATTCTTTTTTCCTTTCCCTAACTTAAACTTAATTTATTTATTGTATATATTTGGAGGAGAGAGATAGAGACCAAAGGTCAACATTGAGATGTCTTTCTCAATCACTCTTCACTGTTTGTGAGAACCTGAAGCCATAGAATGCTCTTGTTTCTGGTGCCCAGTGATAGGATTACAGGCATATACTACCACATCCTACTTTTAACATGGATTCCAGGGGACTAAACTCAAGTCTCTGTGCTTATGTCTCAAGGACTTTTCCAACTGAGCCATATCTCCAGCCCATATATTTTCAAACAAAGTCTTGTTAGACTACAGACAGGTTCTCTTTTTTGGGGGAGGGTGTCTTATCACAGACTGCCTTTCACAAGGACAGAATCAGCAGAGACTCCATGGTCCATAAAATATGGTCCAAAATATTTACTATCCACCCCTACAGGAAAAGACTACCAAGCCTTCCAGAAGCAGCAAGTGAGATATGGAAAATTAAGAACAAAACACAAGTGTATATATATTACCTTCCTTCACTCCTGTGTCCTTGGACCACAATCAGCCAGACTTCTCATAGCTGCAAGGGAGGCTGGACATGGCAGGATTTAGGTAAGGGATCAGAAAACATAAAGAGTCAGATAGTATTTTCAGCTTGGGATGATACATTGTCTCTGTCATGACATGTAAGAGAAGTCATAGTCAGTATATAAATAAACAAATATCACTATACTCCAGTAAGACTATATTTAAAAAGCGAGGTAGGGAACCAAATTTTTTTCAGTTTCTCCAATGATCTTTGGCTAATGACTTCTACAGATTAAAATACATTCAACAAAAAAGTGTAATTGTGATGTTAGTGGGTTGGAACTTTATATTCCTACTATCACTTTGGTGTGCATTTCTGTACTGAAGAGTTGAGAGAGCTGAAAAATACATTTCCAAGACTCTCTTGGTATTAAGAGTTGTAGAGGCAAACTAAATGCTACCCTTTTTGACACACGATGGCAAGCTCTGGACAAGTTAAGGCAGAAGCTGTCCCCCTGGGGCAGTTCCCACCAGCAAGTAGGCTGTAGATATAGAGCAGAATAGCTTTAGCAGCTCGACCCAGCATGCTGGGATTCTGTCACTGGCTTTACACATATCAGAGGCAGGTATGGATGCCACTCAGAGACTAGGAAGGTGGGGTGAAGGAGCTGCTGGCGGTCCTGAAGCAGTCTGAAAGCATCACAGCTGAGAGCTACATCTGTGCTGGAGATGTTACTAGCAGGATGCTGAGCGTGAGCGTGGAGTGATCAGAAGGAAGCTATCAGTGCCTAGGCTTTTTCTTCTGAGGAGGTTTTCTAGCCACAAGAGAGATGTCAAATTTCTAAAAAGATTTATTTTTACTATGTATGTGTGCGTGCACATGGGGAGGTGGTATATACATACAAGTACAGATGCCCTCAGCAGCCCAAAGTATCAGATCTCCTGGAGCTGAAGTTCTAGGTGGTTGTGAGCTTCCTATGGGTTCTGGGAACCAAGCTCTAGTTCTCTACAAAAGCAGTTCATTGTCTTACCCCTGAACTGTCTCTTCAGCCCCAACATCTTCCATGTTAATTTGATATACAATAATATTTAAGCAAAATACTTTGTTTCTGACGAAACTGTACATATGTCTCACTCTCATTATCATTATGCGTCAAAGACAATGTTAGCTGACTATTTAGGCATGTCACAGTACATCTTTGAGACCTAGTTTCTTAATCTGTCAAAGGACAGTATAAGAAAAAATAACTGTTTTAGGGGCTTGTGCGCTATTAATGTAATTAAAAACAGTGGCAGCTGAATTATTATTCTTCTGTAGAGCTAAGCTACACACAGACAGATTTAAGTGCTATTGATTACTGCTATGAGCCCACTTTAAGTCCTCTCAAAATCCATATGCTAAAGCCCAACCTCCAGAACCCCAGAGTATGACCAGCTTTAAAAACTGAAGTATAAAAGGAGCATTAATTAAAATGGAGTCATTTCCATAAGTCCAGATCCACTGACCTGTGTCCTTATAGGACAGTATGGAGATACAGATGTAGATAAAGAAAGTGGCATAAAGACACAATAATATGGTAGTCATCCTCAAGCTGAGGGAAGAGGTCTCCAAGGAAACTCAGTGTGCTCACATCAAGCCTCCAGAATCATGAAATTATCAAAAATGATCAAATCTTGGTGTGTGTACCACACAGTTCATATTGCTTTTCTGTGCTAGCCCTAACGATCTATAGTGATGGCAAAATTAAATTTCCCCCAAAGTTTCATGGGCACGCCATCAATAGCAGTGAGCAGAATGGAGACAGAACCTTGCTGTATATGCTCTAGCATTTGAGAATGTGCATGAGTGTCTGGTAAGAACTAGAAATGAAGTTGGGGTATAGCTCTTTGGTAGGGGTTTTGCCTAGTATGTGAGTCTCTAGATTTGACCCTTAGCATCACATACACAAACCATTAATTTTTTTTAAGAATACTGGTCCCCAAGGACTGGGAAAACAAATCATTTGATAAAACCTTGCCTAGTCTCAGAAATTATGGGAGTAGCCAATCAGTGACTGGGCCAGATTGAGACCTGAACCATGAGAGGATGCCCACCCCTGACACTGCCTAGAGGGCCAGGACCCAGAAGCAGGATAGTCCAGGGACCTAGGATAGAACAAAACACAACAGACAAAAAAAATAATGAAATTATTCCTAATGATATTCTGCTATACTCATAGACTGGTACCTAGTCTAATGGTCATAAGAGAGACTTCATCCAGCAACTGATGGAAACAAATGCAGAGATCCATAGCCAAACATTAGTGGAGGTTAGAGAACCCTACAGAAGAGGTGAGGGGAAAGACTGTATGAGCCAGAAGGGTCAAAGACACCACAAGAAAACCACAGAATCAACTAACCTGAGCTCACAGAGACTGAACCACCAACCAGGAAGCTGGCATGGGACTGACCTAGGCCCTCTGATGTACATACGCTACAGTCAGTCTTCTTGGGGGACTCCTAACAGTGAAAGCAGGGGTTGCTTCTGATTTTTGTTGCCTGCTTTGGGACCCTGTTCCTCTTACTGGGCTGCCTTGTTCAGTCTTAATAGGAGGTGCGTAGCCTCACTGTAACTTGATAAGCTATGGCTGGTTGTTATCCAGGCAGGCCTGCTCTTTCAAAGGAGGAATAGATGGGGGGGGGCAGGAAGAGAAAGAGTGAGATGGGGCTGGGAAGAGAAGAGGGAGAGGAAACTGTGGTCCAGATGTTAAAATAAATAAATAAATAAATAAATAAATGAATAAATAAATAAATGCTTTGTGGCACAAGGACCTGAGTTCAATTCCTTGAACCCACATTTAAAAATCTGGCCATGGTAAGACATATTTGTAATCCCAGTGCTGAAGGAGCAGAGACAGGAAGATCTCTGGGATGGGATGGTCAGGTAGCCTCACTGAATGAGTGAACCCCTGGCCAATGAGAGACCCTGTTTCAATATTAACCCTAAATACAAAAAAAAAAAAATAAATTAAATTAAATTTAAATTAAAAACACAAAAAACAAGATAGGAATGACCTGTGCACACATGACCCAACATTTGTGTACACACACACACACACACACACACACACACACACACACTATGTGTCTGCCCATGCACAGAGTTTTGGTCATCTCCAAGTCAAAGATATCTCCTGACAGTTGGATGAAATGACTTCTGATTATAGTTTAGTTTCCCATAAAATTTGGGGGGAGGGTTATGCGAAAATCCTCTGGGACAGTCTTTTTGTCTATGTAATAGCAGTATATTTCATGCAAATTAATGTTTTGACATTCACAAATCTCACAAAAACATGTTTATTTTTACTGGCATAGATAACTCATACTGCCTAAACCCTAGGCACTGCCAATAATGAGATCCTGGGTCTTACAGGGCATGGGCAAATGCTCATACAGAGGGAGGCCCACAGGCAGGCCTGCAGGATGTGACTGAGACTTCACCAGGCCCTCCTCTGTACTGTATCAATGCTGTTTCCATTACTAACCATCTTCTCAATTTCTGCCTAACTCATGTCTCTTACAGAAAGCAGACAGAATCTTGGACCAAGGGATGGTGCTGGGTGGTTCTGCTCTCTCTGTCCAAATGCCTCTAAAAGAACTGTGTTTATTTATTTAGCAATTCGGCTTTACCCCAGATTTCCATAACCAGACAAAGAGACTGATGAAAACTTCTCATGACACTGTGCCTTGCCCTTGACCTGGTACTGGAAACCCAAGTTCTTTCTAGCTCCAGCCATGCCTGTCAATCCTAATCTGTATTTGAGGAACTTGGAGATTTTGCTTCAAGTGCATCTTCTGATTCAGTAGCTCTGGGCTTGGACAGAAGACTTGGCCATTTTAAAAAAAGGAATCCAAGCCCTGCTGGTGGACCCCACTAGGAGTAGCCGGCTCAGAAGGAAGGGACAGGTAGAACAGGTGGCCACTTCTTTACTGAGACTGAAGAAGTAAAACTCAAAGCTCTGGTCCTCTGCAAAGTACCAGTTATAAGATCCACCATTCCACACAGTGGCTTTCCATCTTCATAGGGAATATGTCTGTTAAAAATACAAACACTCTTTAAGGATCATTTCTTAAGTCCAGTTAACACAGTAGCCTCTAACAATGTTTTAGCTGGGAACCTGAGGTAGCCAGCCTGATACAAAGAGAATATTTGGGCTATAAGAAAGGATACAGTTCAGAAACTTCAGAAAGAAATTTTGAACAAAGGAAGAGATATCAGATAGGAACATTTCCAATTGCAAGCAATAGAATATCTAATTAAGAGCGAATTAATCAATATAGACAGATACTCATCTCACCTAATAGGAAATCCAGCAGCTCAGGACTCTACTAATAGCATCACAAATATACACTCCTTTTCTACTTTTAGTGATTAGCTTTTTATACTGGGGCTTATGGCCCTAAAATGATTGCTGAAACTTCAGATATTATTTCCAGTTCAGAAATAAAAAGAAGTCTGAGTGTGACAATGCTTAGCATACCTCTAATCCCAGCACTCAGGAGGCCTGAGGATCATGAGTTAAAGACCAATTTGCTCTACAAAGTGAAATCCCATTTTAAGAAAACACATCTTAGGGCTACAGAGATGGCTTAAAGATTAAGAGAGTGCACTGCCCTTGCAGAGAACCCAGGTTCAGTTTCAAGCACCCACAGCAGGCGGCTCACAGCCTCCTATAATTCAAGTTCCAGGGTATCTAATACCCACTTCTGGCTTCTGGGGGCATCTGCATGCACATGGTGCCTATAAGCTCATACAAACACAAAACTGACCCACAAAAATAATTACTTTTTTTTAAAAAAACCCTCTAAAACAATAATGAAGGATGAGGAGGAGAAAGAGAAAATGGAAGGAAAGAGAACATAACATGCAAGTCCACTCATGAGATTTACCAGGAAAGCAGTACCCTTAACAGAAGTTTCAGGCGGACTTCCTGCACCTGATTGGTTGGAAGTGGATCGATTTCCTTTCTGTAAACCAATCACTGGTAAAGTGACATTTTTCTGTTTTTAGAGTATCAAGATTTATCCATCAGAGTTTAGAAGAGGGAGCTACACTTCCCGATCACAAGGCAAATCCACCTCCTTCAAGATCTAGGCCTGGCATGTGTGGTGAATGACTCTGAGCAGGGCCACGAGAAATGTCTGCTGTTAGGATTTTTGGCTCATGGTAGCTACCTGGAAAATGCACTGTTCCAATATGGCGCCACCAGAGCATGCCGGGGCGGAGGACACGCCCCTCTCATCCATATGCATGACCAGGCGTGGCTATGTATACCTGTGCCCACCTGTGCCCTTATAACGCAAAGATCCCGCGTGGCCTGTTCTCTTTCCCTTTCAGTCTCCATCTTCTCTTCCAGTATGCATCTTAAATAAACTCTAGCGTGGGTTACTGGTATTGTAGTTTGTTCCCTGCATGCATTAACAATACCTGGTCCAGAAAGAAAACAGTTTATTCACAAAAAGAAGGCAGCAGAACGCCAAAGCCCAGCTTGACCCCAGTTATAGCTTGAGCCAGGTCCAGCTGGACTCCCTTGGATCTTCCTTCCTATGACTTGATGATTACTGTGTATTCAGGGAAAGCTCCGAGAGGCAGAATGTCCAGTGAAGACTTATGAGAAGAGTGAACGTAGACAATGAAGGGGGGAATAAAGGTCCCGTTTATTGAATGAAGCAAAGTGTTCAGTACAAGTCTTACCTACTTAAACCTGAAAAGCCATTTGGCAAATGAAGAATTATTTCCACATTTTACAGAGCAGAGAGACCAAGAATCTTGCGCTCAGATCCCAGAGCCACATATCCGTAATTAGAGGATTTGGGATT
>PVIH01002914.1:86351-174615 GCA_004025045.1 Sigmodon hispidus
GCAGATCTACTGCTGTGTTACTTTCCTGGAGCCTGAGGTTCCATACAGAAGAGACAGCTTCGTGGGTAAGAGAATTTACTGTTCTTACAGAGTTCTGTTCGCAGCATCTACATAGGCCCCTCCCAATCTCCTGCAACTCTGGTTCCAGGAGATCCAATACCTTCTTCTGCCCTCCACAGGCACCTCCACACATGTGGCACAACCCCATACAGACACAGACACACAGACACACACACCTATAAATATATAATAAATCTTTTTTTTTAAATGAGATTTAAGTTGGCATTATCACTCACCTCTAAAGCAGAATATATCTCACCTCAATCTTCTACCTCATGCTTGCCCCATTGCCCATTCCATTCATAAAAATAGTATTGAGGTTTTTTGCTTGTTTGTTTTTAGAAAAAGCCAGAACTTTCTAGCAAAACAAAAATTCACTGGAGGGCTACAATAAAAATAACAGCATTGTATTTGCTTTCCTTAATTGCTTAGTAATTTTTCTTCACTCTGGTTATCAAAGGCCTTCTGATATTTATTTGGGTATCTTGTCTGATTTGAATCCAGCTCAGGCAATTACAGAACTCTGGTGGGGAGCATTTGAGCCAGCTTCTCCAGTAATTTGTTTCTGCTTCCTCTGACTGAATTCCTTTGGAGTTGCCTGCTGCAATTAAACCTTCAGATCCTGGCAGGAAGGTCAGTACTGTGAGCCTTTGGTTCCTGCCTAGCAGAGGCATCACTAGGCCTTTTTCTGATAGAGTTGCTGGGCTTCCCCAGTCTGTGTGTTGGTGTGTATCGTGAGCTGCAGTAAGAGTTTGGATAGGATCAGGATTTTCCATTCCTTGGTGTATTTTCTAGAAACATGGTGATCAAGGTAGGATAATTATCTAGATTCCAGAGATGCCCAGTTTTCGTAGCCTTGTCAGAAGAAACAAAAGGTACATAAAAAACCTTTTTTTAAAAAATGTGCTCTTGTGAGCATTGCAGAAAGAAAGAAGAGTGTCAGCAGGCAGAGGGGAAGGCTCCCAACTTCAGTATCTTCAGAGAGGATGTCATCTATGTCATCCGAGGCCCAGAGAGGTTGAGAAACCTGACCCGCATCACACAGCTTGTAAATGTAAAATCTAGGAGCAAATAATACAGTATTGCATCCAGACCCTCTTTTCTGGTACACCCTACACTGCCTTTGGAAAAGGCATTGAAAGTGGGGGCACTCTCCTGCTATTTTTGTTGCAGACTTCAAATTATCTAAGTGTCCTGAGAATCACATATGGATAAAATTCCTGGGAGAAACTTGGGAGCCAAACAATTTCTGACACGCCAAGATGTGCTGTGTTTAATTCTTTAGCTATAGAAATAAAAGGTGAATGACCCAGGCCCAAGATGAACCAGGAGAGCCCGAGAAATCCCTTCCCTAATTGATGATAAAAATCCATCTAAACAGACTTCCCAGGCTCCGAGCGTTCCCTTTGAGCCTGCTGAGTGGTTCAGTCTCTGTGGGCCAGCCTTCTGGCTCAGCTTCAGGCTTTTATTCTCCTACATGTAAGCCAAGAACCGAAGCTGTGCTGGTCTGTGAGTCACTGGTGCAGACTGGGGACTGAGGAAGTCCTGACCTCTCTGTTAGCCTTATGTACTTGGGAACATCCTTCTCTTCTTACAATTTCTCCCATTTGATTCCAAAGTCTGATGCTCTGGGGGAGTGTCACAGTAGCTAATGTTATTCATGAGACTGGGCTCTCAAAGTTAGTTATTCAATGCTAAGTACAGGCATGACATACGCAGGACCATCATCAGTGTGTTTACCCTTTCTTTTCTGCCATCCTATTACCTAGACGTAATAGCAGTCATGTGCCTCTATTGCATTTCTGTGAGTGTTCAATACCCTGTGAAGCCTCCTTGGATAGAATGAGATTGAAGTTGGTGGAAAGATTGGGCACAGAGAGAAAAGAAAAGTCATACTGGGCATCAAGTAAACCAGAGCAGTGCTCCAAAAGAAGTGGTAGGGACCAGAGGCAAAAAGCACTGGCTTCTAAATGGAAGAGAACTGGCTTCAAAGCATTGGTCATCACTTGCATTTGGACAGCTGTGGGAAGCCCTTTGACCTCTCTGTGCTTTAGAACTCTTGCTTTGGAGGATGATTGTAGTGGTTTACACCTGTAACCTCAGCACTGGGGAGACTGGCAGGGGATCCCAAATTTGGGGCTAGCCTGGGCTACAGAGCAAAGCACTGACTCAGCCATAACAAACAAACCCTGAAAACCACCTTTAAATGGTGCTGATAATGTTGACTTCACACTGTGGTAAGGATTTAAACAGATTGATGGTGTATGACAGCTACAATAATTTTGATGATAAAGCACACTTCCCAAGGGCTACCAGTCCATCGCAGTCAGACGTGTTCAGTTCTATTCCATTTCCTCTATAAAACACCTGAAAATACAGAGTTTACTGCACATCCCAAGACCACTTTCTTATAGGAAGCTTAATCCTTCCTGCTGGGTGTTTTCAGAGTCTTAAACAATATGACTCCAGACAGTGGGTGCAATGAAACTGAGGTGCTGTGCATTCAATGATTTTTCTTTTTAAAAAACAAAAATCATTTTTCCTTCTCCACATTTTTCTCTCTCTATCCTCCACTAAATGGCCTTTGGATGAAGCACAACTCTATGGACCAGAACTAATGAACTTGCAGCAGAAACTGAGAATGAGATACCATCTGGATTCCTTGAAGTTGGTCCAAATAGGCTTCTTGATGTGGGGAGAGGCATCCATACTCATGGCAGAGGAGAAAACGGGTCCTTCGCATGGTCACAAAAGCCCTCTGAGAGAGGGGGAAGTTAGACATGAGGATCGCTGGGGTAGATCTTGTGAGTGCTGTCATGTACGCTCTTTCAGGTTGCCCAAACTGGCTAAGAGGCTAAAAGCAAACTCCCCAATGTCTTGAGCACACAACCATATCTAGGTACCATGAACCAACACAAGCCAGCTGCCTTGGCTAGGCTGGTGTGTGTGAGGCCAGAGAGCAGATGCAGAAACAGTCAGTGCCACTGGCAAATCCAAACTGAACCCCGGTGTCTCTTGTCTCGTGAAGAAGGTAGGTTACATGTGGAGAGAGTAACATATGGACCCCAACTCCTTCTCTTTCTACAACCATGGGTTGAAACACACTGCTGCTTTCTATGCAATAAGAAAGAGTCTTAGTGGTAACCATACCTACAGATAAGACTAAATGCTTCTGGCACATCCTTAAGAGCACGCAGCAGTTTCTGAAACTCTGTATTAGGCTTACCCTACCTGGGGCTACAGAAGATAAGGACAGATTTGACTCTGAAGACAAAGATAATTGCAAAAGTGTCGGAGGAGAAACAAAACAAAGCCTTAGCAGTGGGGATCTATGCTCTAAATCATAACAAACTATACTAGCTCATATATATATATATACATATATATATAATTCCTAATTAATATTAATTTCTAATATATTTAGAATATAATACACAAAATATATAGTATAATATATGAATAGTAAATAGTGTATCAATGTTATATAATTAATGTATATTATATAATTAATATATTATTAATTATGTGATTGTTGATTGCATTACTATATTATTAACAATAATGAAATATATGGAGAGAGAGAAGATGCTCACTATGTTTATATAGCCCAGGCTAGCCTTAATTTGAGATTCTTCTACCTAAAAATAAGAACACTCATGTAAATCCAGTCAAAGAACATGCTGCTCAGTAACTTCTTTAAAAAAAAAATAGATGTTTTATAAAATGTTGGACTAGCTGACTTTGTGTGTCAACTTGACCCAAGCTAGAGAAAAAGGAGCCTCAGTTGAGAAAATGCTTTCATGAGATTCAGCTGCAAGACATTTTCTCAATTATTGATGGATGGGGGAGGGTTCAGCACATGGTGGGTGATGCCACCCCTGGGCTGCTGGTCTGGCGTTCTATAAGAAAGCAGGCTGAGCAAGCCATGATATGCAAGCCAGTAAGCAGCACCTGTCCGTGGTTCCTGCCCTGCTTGAGTTCCTGTTCTGATTTCCTTTGGTGATGAACAGTGATGTGGAAGTGTGAGCTGAATAAACCCTTTCCTCCTCGACTCGCTTTTTGGACATGGTGTTTTGTTGCAGCAATAGAAACCCTAACTAAGACAAATGTCAATGGACTTTACTGGAATTTTTGTGTGCAGTTACAATTTGGTGGGGGTTTTGTTGTTGCTGTTTGTGTTTGTTTTGGTGTAGTTTTATTTCATTTTCTTTGTCTTGGGGGTTTTTGTTGTTTATTGAGTTTTTGTTTGTCTTTTGAGAAATAATTTAAAGTTGGGTGGGTAGGGAAAGGACTTGTGGGGGAGAGAAGAATATGGCCAAAATAAATCTAAATTTAAATATTTTTTAAGTAATAAAAATAAATTAATATGGCCATAAACAATGTCAACATCATAAAAGATAAAGACTATGTTTGCAGAACAGTCTAGCTTTGAGAGAACTCAGGAGAAGGGTGGGGATGCTGTTCAGTGGGAGAGTGCTTGGTTGCCTAACATGCACAAAGTTCTGGTTGGTCTCTGGGGATGGTGGGATGGGTATTTAAGAGACAAAATAAACCAAAACCTAGACATAGCATTTTATTCTTAACATGTCTCCCACACCCAGAACCTATAACAGGTTACAACAATTGGTTGGCAGCATTTGAGTATAGATTAAACAATGGACCATTTTCCTGTTTTGATGCTAAATTCCCTGTGTAATATTTATCATGGAACTCTGTAATTGAATGTCCCTGATCTCAGAAGATGCTCACTGAAATGGACAAAGTCTGTAATGCACTGTAAACTTTCAATAGCTCACCGAAATGATGTTGATGGTGTGATATCCCCAACACTCATACTTGAAGCAAATATAAAAAGTGAAGGCAAATGATGTTCACCACAAGCAGGTTTTCTTAAAATCTTTAATATATTTTTTTTAAATAAAATGACAAGGAAGAAGAAAAAGGATTTAAATCATATATAGACATATTAAGCAAACATTGTATGCAAGTCATTATTGAATCTCGGTTGGTCGAACCAACTACCAAGAGGGGATGTGCCTGAGAAAAGCCTATGAAAACGGAATATGCATTAAGTGCTGGATGACATTAAGAAATCACTGCTTGTTGCTGTGCTAATGGTCTTTGTGTGTTAGGGAGACACAGAAGTTTATGAAGAAGCTGGTATGATATTTAAGACTTGTTATTACATAGACGAAAGGTCAAAGAATAAAAAAGCAAATAAGGTAAAGACAAGAGCAAGGATAGTGAGCTCTCGAAGCTAGGTAATGGATATACAGTTCTTTCACATTAGCATCTTGGTTTTGTGCCTGAATAAAATCACAATAAAACTTTATTGAGCCCTGAAGAAGAACAAAAGGTAGGAAAATGGGTAAAACTAGAGCTCAAAGCATCTTGTGTTTTCTCTCATGTGTAATTTATGGGGAAAGATGTAAAAGTAAAAGATGTGATATTAGGAGGTAAAAAGGGAAGGAAAGAGGGGGGGATGTGAAGGTCAACAAAGAGGGCAAAGGTAGCTAACGACATTATTTACTTTCAACCCATTTCCTTGTCCAATTAATGTACACTTATTTTTAAAAGATCTTTAAAAAATATAAAGAGGGATACTAGTAAATAAAATACATTCTTCTGTAGGACAGGAACAAACAACTTATAAATTAATAGTTTGTAAATTGCAGCCTTTCTCTATGACCTTTAGAAACTTAAGTTTGTTTTTAATTTATTTCGGGTTCAAATCCCCCTCCCTCATCCCTAGCTGTTCCTTCTCACTCCACACCAATAACAAAACAAATAAATATCACTGTCCTGAAGGCTCCAGCAGACGTGTTTTCACCTCTTTCTAGGAGACAGGTGAGCTGCAGCATCGGGGTGCACCGTGAAGAGGTCCACAGTGACTCTGGGCTGAGACCAGGACCTTGGACCTTAGGCCTCTGCCGCTCGCGGGCCTTGTCCATCCAGAACGGCGGCGGCTCTAGTCTCTATAGTAACCAATCTGGCTAAAATAGGAATTATGTGGGGGAACAAAACGTTTAAAGCCAATTGGATCCATTCATCCCTGAACAATGTCAATTTAAGGGCTGTTACCCAAGTTGTTGACTTATTGAATGCTCTCCCACCATGGGCTCCACTAAAGGAAGTGGGGGAGGGGAGCTGCAGCAGACCCTCCATCCCACACAGAACACCAGTGCTTCGTTCCCTTCCCCCTCTTTAAACATCTCTTTTATATCTCAGAGTCATAAGCTTTTAAAACAAACTCAGTCAAGGCAGTTTTATGGCCACAAGTCTGAGACAAAAGTAGAAATCTAAGAGTCACCCACAGGCAAAGCAGGCTTCCCAGGGAGCAAGGGGACCAGGCCCAAATCCTGTGCAGAAACCTGCTGGTTACAGGTAGGTCTTCCAACAGAGCTCCTCTGCAGGCTGCTTCCTACAGACAGTCCTTGGAAGGGGGTGCAATACCAGTGGGAGCTAACAGGGCCCTAAAAAGGGCAGTGAAATTGTCCAGCCTGTGACAATGTTCACCTGTTCTACAGGGTCACAGGACAGTTTAATGGGGGTGACTTCAGGGTGTGCTGGCAGGTGTGTGTGATCATTCATTTTTAGTTCCCTACCTATGCTTTCTGTCTGTCTGTCTGTCTGCTATGCATAACTGTCAGCTTCACTATGCTCTCATTTTTTTCCAACCCTTACTTCCTTTTAAACAGTTTTTTTTTTTTACTTCCAAAATATTGCCAGATGGAGGGACTAGAAATCCTGCATCCTGTTAAAATAGTCTAGCTGTCTTATTTTTGTCTTCTTCTAAGTGAGACAATTTAAATTAAGCAGCAGAATTCATTCATCTCTTTCTCTTTCCTCTCCCCTCTATTCAGAGTCTACTTGCTCACTTGGATGATTTTAAGGAGCATCTACAAGACTTTGACAGTGACATGTGACAAACCGACATGTCAATCGCAGAGTGTCAGCATGGCCAGGCTTAGTGAGCTGAAATCAGAATGATCAGCTCCATTTGAAAGTTAGGTGAGTAATTGTTTAGTCTGAAAAAGCTTTAAGTATCGCATGAAACCTGCATATGATTTTTTAAAAAAGTACATTACTTCTTAGACAATCAAATTTCACTGAGTACTTTGTATTGTGCCGCAAGTCACACAACATAATTAATTAGCTACTGTCCAGGGATATTCGCAGAAAATTGTTTCCAAACAAAAGGCCCACACTGAAGAAAAGGACATAATGAAGGACTCAACACAGGAGTGATATATGCCTGATAACCAGACCAAGAAGAACTAATTTACCAGTTACCTCGGGGAGAAACCAGGTCACAGGATTTGGGAAATTGCAAAAAGTTTCTGAAGTTTGGAGTATAGTGTGAAGCTCCTTAAGGTAGCTAAGGAGAGCCCAGGTGTCACTCAGTAGTATTTATCTAGTGTGTACTGCATTCAGTCCTCAGCACTATTTTAAAAAATAATCTAAGGAGGATGGATATTATTCACTAGGTCATGGGGTGTCGTAGAAGGCTTCATGCAGGAGAGTGACAGAGTTGCATTTGTGTTTAGGAAACTCTCCCATCAGAGAAGAACTAGTATTGTGGTTGAGATCCCTTGTGGCTCACCAAAAACCATCAGAAAACACAGACATTTACAGTCCATAACAGTAGCACAATTACAATTATGAAGAAGCAATGAAAATAATTGTATGGTTGGGGTCACCACGACATGAGGAGCTGTATTAAAGGGTCACAGCATTAGAAGAGGTTTTAGTGAGCCTTTCTGTGACAGCATCCCAAGGGAGTTCCTGATAAGGACTGAACGCAAGCCAATGTTTTGGGAGATAAGAAGACAAGCAAATTTGAGAGATGATGACTCCCACTTGTTAGAACTGTTGATGCACAAGGCACTTGGCAAGGAGAAGCACAGAGCTAAGATGTCTAGTTTGGGAGACCGTGAGAGCTGTGCTAATGGACTTGGCTATGAACATTACAATACGGCCTGTTCACAAGTTAACTCCAATCTAGAATGAAGCAGTCAGTCAGCATGTCCTAATTAGAAAGCTCTCTCTTTAGAAGTAGCTAATGAGCAATTGGGAACTCCAATCAGGTGTCCATCACCCTCAGAGTGATTCCTAGGCCCTTCCAAAGTTTGTCTGGGTCTGTCCCAGAGGCTTTCCTGCTTGACATCTAATGGAGACAGGGCCTGAGCTAACAGAATCTCACAGGCCCACGGCCTGGCATGAAGAAGCTAGCAAGCCCATCAATCTGTCATCATCTTCAGAACTCAGACCCATAGCTGCTGTATCTGTACAACTCTAATGAACTTGACCCTTGGAGCAGAAAGATTGGTATAGTCTACCTCTGAAATATTTTGTGTCTATGGACAAATATCCACGTGTCTGTCCAAATTTGGTTCAAGCTGCCTTTTCTCTGTGGCTGTTTTGCCTTTTTTATTTATTTGTTTTCTTGTTTTGGGATTTGGTGTTGTTTTGAGACATGACTTCATTAGACTCAGAATGACCTCAAACTCTTGACCTTCCAGATTCAGCCACTGGGATCACAGAGTGCTCTGTGAGCTGAGCTCCCTTCAATAACACTCTTGTAGCCAAGAGGACTAGAAGTCTTCCCCACATTTACCCCCCATGCCAGAGGCTATTGTACCTTAGTGGTATCTAAAGGACATTAAGTATTGGCTACATGACTAATTCAGCTTAAGGCCTTTCAAAATGGAGACCAGTAGAACTGGACGGCAGGCCAAAGGAAAGTATCTCCTTAGAAATTCAACATGCACACTACCTACCAACCTCCAAATCACCCAGATGTGTTTCTTGCCTCCTGCGCACTCTCCATCCCCAGCCCTCCTATGCCAGATTTAATCAATGACTTTCAGCTAAAGAAACCTGATCCCACGTGACAACTTCCTAAAAGGCCTGGAAAGACTTAAAAAATAAAGCAAAATAAACGGAAGCATCCTTCCACAAATGGGAGCCCCAAATAGGAGGTTTTATTGTAAACCTTCCAGACGTCCAGACTCCACTGTTGTTTTTTAAAGACATTCCAGTAACAGATGCCCCTTCAGCTGGGGTATGATTTGATAGAAAGCAGCCGGCACAATTCAAAAAAGCAAAAAAAAAAAAATCCTCTCGTCAGGACAAATTAGCTGTGAGACCAAAACCGTTTCCCATTGGGTTTAGTGAAGTAACAAGATAAGTAAATATGAGCAACATTAGGAAGAAGGGCACAGGGTCCTGTCTTCCACGGAAAAGGGGTGGGGGGCTCTTTCAGACATAGACAGCAAACATGGATTCTCTTTTGAATGTTTTAAGATATCACAATGCCCTCCACTCTACATCTGTCTTTTTCTTCTCCAGAATTTTCTGTAAGGTGAACTGCCAATGTTCTGTTTACCTACCTAGAAATCGTGTTACTGGATTCTGCACGCTATTCCCACATGGAGTGTGTACACTAACAAGCTACAAAATGGAAGCGAAAGGACAAGTTGAAAATATTTTTCAAATGGGTTTTGGTGATCATGTGTACCTTTCATTTTCCAAGTTTCCTTGGTCTATTAGCGTAATTAATAGGCTTGACCCCAAGTTAGAGGAAAAAGTTCTTTTCCCCAGCTTAAAATCTAAAAATTAACTTCTGAAAAGGCAATATTTGTTTGCTTGCTCTCTGTTGCTACAGCTCTTTGGGATTGCTATTTTCTTAGCTTCTATGAACTGCCTTAAAGCATTAGGCACACAGTTGACATCAGCTGGTTTCCAGGACCAATACTTTCACTTCTTGGTCACTTTATCTCTCTGGTACTTGGTCTAAACAAAAATGAGCAGAATCTTTATATAAAGTTCATAAGTATACCATAAATAGTAGAAGCCCTGTTAAGAATTGTGGTGATATATTTTCTACTTAATAAAATCAGTCTGAAATATCAGCGAACAGATCCACCCACAGTCAAGCCAGGAGTGCCAGAGAGTGGTAAGTGGGGAGGGGGATCAGTGGTGACCTATGCCTGTAATCCCATAACTCTAGAGACAGATCTTTCTGTGTTTCTGTGAGTTCAAGGCTAACTATCAAATAGTAGTTTCTCACATCTTTAATCCTAATTCTAGGATTATGATGCAAAGTTGAACCTGGAAGTGAAACAACTGAGTGAAGAAAATATTCAAGGCAGGTGTAGGCAGACTGTGTGGTATTCTGTAGAAATGAGTCAGTCTGAGGACTCTGGAAGATAGCTTTTACCCTGAGAAGTTGGCAGCGCGAGAATTGACTGTGGTCCATTCCCTCTCTCTGATATTCCAGTATTTTCCCCAATATCTGGCTTTGAGTTTTTATTTAATCACAACTAGAATTCTTGTTTCAAAGAATAGTCTATAATCATCTAGTTAATGCTGGAAATAGCTAGTAAGGCTTTTTTTTTAACTTTATAGATATGAGGCTTAGACATAGAGAAGGTAAGAAACCTTCTAAAGGTTACAAGCAAGTGTGACACAGATGTAAAGTCACAACTACCCATAGCCATTGTGGTTTGCATGAAAATATCCCTCATGGGCTCATATATTTGTATGCTTAGTCTGCAGTTGATGAACTGTTTGGAATGATTAAGAGGTGTAACCTTGTTGGAGGAGGTGTGTCACTGTTGGAGTGTCCATGTCAGGCCCAGTCTCCCTCTTCCTCTCCCCCTTCCCTTGTCCCTCCCCCTCTCTCTACCCCCTTCTTTCTGCAGATTATGATACAGCTATTAACTGCTTCTCCAGCATCATGTCTGCATGCCACCATGCTCCCTGACTTCATGATAATGGACTAAACTTCTGAAATTGTAAGAAAAAAAAAAAGCCCCCAATTAAATGCCTTTTTAGATAAGTGTTGCCATGGTCATTGTGTCTCTTCACAACAATAGATTAAGTGACTAAATGACTAAGATAGCCAGCCATATGACTTCCACTAAGAGATGTCTGGGATGAAGTCTTGATCAATTTCCAAAGTATCTGAATTTGAGAAAGAAGAAACATTCCTGGTAATAGGAAGAATGGTGGCTCAACTGGAAGAAATACAGAACAAAAGGGGACCAACAGGGGGCAAATTTGTTCATACTGAACTTGATGTCTTGACAGAGATGTCCCCAAGTAAGGGACAAAAGTCAGAGATGAAGATCCAGAACTAAATCTCTTACAAGAAGGTGATGATTAACACTATTCAAATGAGGAAGAGCATACCATGGGTAAAGGCAAAGGAAAAGGAGAGAAAGCTAATGGAAGACCCTTGGGGTCCACTGCACATGTTCAAGAGCCAGATAAGGACTTATGGGATAAGCAAAGACCCTCAGATGAATGCTTCTGCAGTAAAGTTAAGATACCACAGAAGGGTGACCACAGTTCCAGAGCCTCATCCCCAAATCAAGACAATTAGAAGATACCGAGCATCATGGGGTTTTTGGTGATTCTCCAGAAAGGGGTAGCCTGTTAGGGTCCCACACATGAGCACAACATTAAGAAGAGGGTTCCACAAGAACTATCTGGAGCAGGACTGTGTGTGCTTCCCCTTTCAAGGACTACGGTGACATCAGAGAAGTGGTAGGAGAGAAGAAAATGTCAGGAGAAGGTTGTCCTTACCATGGTTCAAGTTGGGTACTTTTCACTCTGTGCAGAAGGAGCCACAAACAAAAGGGGATAATTGGAGGGAAGGAATCTTGGAACCCAGGATTCAAGTACAAGAGGGGACTAGTTTTGAAACCCAGTCATTCATAACATCATCTTCCTACCATCTAGAATTATCATCCTTCCTCAGGTTGGTTCCTTGGACCCACTATCGATCAGACTCTATGTCTGGTCTTCGCCAAGTGCTATGTGTTAGGTTATAGACACACCCCCACCTGCAGGAGCTTGCTCCAAAGCCTCTGATGTAAGCTGTGCCTACCCTTTAAAATCTCCAACCACGTGGAAGACTTTCTCTTTCTTTCTTCTTCTCTGCCCCCTACCTTCTGTCTTCTCTCTCCCCCTCCACTTCCTTAATAAACCTAATATGGCTCTCTTGGTGGTGTACAAATTCTTTTCACATGCAAAATACTAACACTATGGAACTATGCTTCTGTACACTGTAAATACTTGTCAGTGTAAATATTGGTTTAATAAAACTCTGATTGGCCAAAGACTAGGCAGACAGGAAGTATGGCTGGGGCAACCAGACAAGGAGAATTTTGGGAAGTAGAAGAAAAGAAAACAGATGCCAGGAGACACAGAGAAAGGAAGATGAGAATATTGCTCTGAGAAAAGGTGCCAAGTCATGAGGCTAAACATAAATAAAGTCATGGGTAAATTTAAGTATAAGAGTTAGCAAGTAGGTTCAGTCGGATCCTGGCAGCAGCTGCAGCAGCTCACTTCTTCAGTAGCTCTCCCTGTCTCCCTTTCGCTCCTGGAAACATGGCCTCTGGTGTGGCAGTCTCTGACGGAGTTATCAAAGTGTTCAATGAGATGAAGGTGCGCAAGTTTTCAATGCCAGAAGTGAAGAAACGCAAGAAGGCAGTGCTCTTCTGCCCGAGTGAGGACAAGAAGAACATCATCCTCGAGGAGGGCAAGGAGATCCTGGTAGGAGATGTGGGGCAGACTGTGGACAACCCCTACACCACTTTTGTCAAGATGCTGCCAGACAAGGACTGCCGCTATGCTCTCTATGATGCAACCTATGAGACCAAGGAGAGCAAGAAGGAGGACCTGGTGTTCATCTTCTGGGCCCCCGAGAGTGCACCTCTAAAGAGCAAAATGATCTATGCCAGCTCCAAGGATGCCATCAAGAAGAAGCTGACAGGAATCAAGCATGAATTACAAGCGAACTGCTACGAGGAGGTCAAGGACCGCTGCACCCTGGCAGAAAAACTAGGCGGCAGAGCTGTCATCTCTCTGGAGGGCAAGCCTTTGTGAGCCGCCTCCAGCCCCCTGCCTGGAGCATCTAGCAGCCCCAGACCTGCTCATGGGTGTTGCAGGCTACCCCTTTCCTGCCAGACCGGAGGGGCTGGGGGGATCCCAGCAGGGGGAGGGTAAACCCTTCACCCCAGTTGCCAAATGTCCCCCACACCCCCTGGACCGTCCTCCTCCCTCCACCCTGACGGTTCTGGCCTTCCCAAACTGCTTTTGATCTTCTGATTCCTCTTGGGTTGGAGCAGACCAAGTCCCTTCCCAGGCACCCATCTGGGGGGAGCCTGCTTTTTTTTTTAACAACACCCCCTACTCCTCACCCCCCCATGCTGCCAACTTCTAACCACAGTAGTGACTCTGTGCGTGTCTGTTTAGTTCTGTGTGTAAATGAAATGTGGAAATGACCTTCCCCGCGCCGGCTGGTTGCCCCCCCTTTCCCCTTGTTCTCAGCCACTCATGGAAGCAGGACCAGTAAGGGACCTTCAATTAAAAAAACAAAAAACAACAATAAAAAGGCTAATTAACAACAACAACAAAAAAAAAGAGTTAGCAAGTAATGAGCCTGAGCTATAAGCCGAACAGTTTGCAATTAATATAAGCCTTTATGTGATTATTGGGAACTAAATGGCTGTGGGATTGTAGGTCCAGACCTCGGAAATAGCCCAGCAGGACAGAGAAACTTCTGACTACAACCAAGCACAGTGTTTTAAAGGAACAAAATGCTATCATTTCAGAATTGGAATTAAAGGTTCTCACTGTCTTAGCTAAGACAATGGTACTGAGAGTAGCCACACTGTCTGATAATTACTAGCTTGGGACAGAGCCTGAGCTAATTTATTTGTCACTGCTGGAGTTTGGACTAAGGGCTTCAGACTCTCAACTACCGAGCTACACCCTGGCCCTCTTACTACATGCCGACTTACTTAACTCCAAGGCCAGAAGTTCTTCCTACAGCCATATTGTTTAAGCAAATGAAAAACTCTTTTTCATAGTTCCTTCAAATAACCACTCTATTATACTTTGCAAGGTATACAGAGGAAAGGATGGCTGCATTACTTATGCTTGACTTTGTGAGGATAATGCTTGTCTCTTTATGTGATGCTGAACCACCTCATTGAAATGAATTCATATACTACCCACTCGAGGCCTAAAGCTCCAGTAAGTTTGACACGTGATTTAATCAGTACAAAAATCAATTCTACTAAATCAACACGAAAGGTTGGTGTAAAACCAACCACATCAACTTACAATCCCTGGATTTTAACACCAGGAAATTTACACACCACTTACATGCATGGTGGAAGTTTGGACATGATCACCCTCTGGAGAGGAAACTCACAGAACATTGGCATCCTTAACCCTCAACCTGCTGTGTCTACTTTTTCCTCTTCTTGACTTCACAGCTGATCACAAACGCCTTTCACTAGAATCTATTCTTTAAATCCTGGCTGCTTTGGATAATGTTTTGGTCCTCAGTCAGTGTGTCTACAAATCCTTTTATGTGTCCAGCATGTCCTATTCAACTTCTTCCTAGTGCTTTTCACTTGGCCTCTGTATTAATCATTTTTCTGGTGCTATGGTAAAACTATGACCAAGGTAGCTTAAAGAAAAAAAAAAAGTTTATTTGGGCTTATGGTTCCATAGAGTTAGAGTCCATGATAGCAGAGGTAAGGCATGGTAGTTGTTACAGTAGCTGAGAGCCCACAAGCAGGAAGCTGGGCACTGGGGATGGTGTGTGGCTTTGAAAACTCAAAGCCTATACCCAGTAACATACATCCTCCAGGAAGGCCACACCTCCTAAACTTACCCAGCAGCCTCTCCAAGTGGGAGCAAGTATTCAAACTCCCGAGCCTATGTGGGATATTCTCATTCAAACCACCACAGCCTCCTAATGCATAAGGAAAATCTAGTCAACCTAGAAGGACTCCAGATTCACTATAAACAAAATCACATTGTCACTCATCACTTTTGCCTTTACACATCTGCAAGGCTGAGATCGCCCTCTCCTTGATCAGTCAGTTTCTGCCTTGAACCACATGCCGTTTCCACCTTCCTTTGTTGTGCTACAGGGTTCTCTCTCAAGCTACCTATGGGTCTGGAAGTTACTGTAGACTCCTCTGGCCTGAAACATCTGCCTTTGATTATAGGCTCCTCAGTTTCTATAAATTTTCTTTCCTCACCAAGCCTTTCAAAAATGCAACCTCATTTACCATTCCTTCCTCCTCCTTACCAGTTCCTTAGTTCCCTGCAATCTGGCTTTCACATCTTTCCATAGCCACAGCTGAGTCCTGTGTGTCCCACTCCTACATATTAGGACTCCAGAATCCCACTCAGCCCTGCAAATGGACTGTCAGTTCTGTGAGTCTGATCACTCACACCTGCTCCAAATTCCCCTGACTCCCATGAGCTTGCACTTCCACGATTCCCCTCCTAACTTCCATTTACTTATCTATTTAAGAAAATATGTGGAAATAGCTCAGAGGTTAAGAGCACTGACTGCTCTTCCAGAGGACTCGGGTTCAATTCCCAGCACCTACATTATGGCTCACAAACATCTCTAACTCTGATTCCAGGGGATTTAATGCTTTTCTCCCAGTATCCATAGGTGGTGCATAGACATACATGCTGCAAAACACCTACACACATATAAACAAACAAACAAACAAATAAAAAACACATATTTCCTGGTATGTGTCATAAGCTGGGTATGACAGATATCTAAGGATGAAGAAAGCTGAGCCAGTGCTTATTCTCACAGAGAATGCTGCTTAGTTGTAGACAACCCTGGCAGACAGCTAAGAAAAAGGCATATGGGGATTCTTGGATTTCAGGGCAGCAATATAAACACAGAATTAGTGAATAATGATTTACTGCAAGATTTTTTATTTAAAAAAAAACAGAAGTTCAATATTTTCTTAATCCTAAAACAGGAACTCTCCTAGATCAGAGTCTCTCTGATCATTGAAATTGTCTTCTAGATCCTGAAAATACAGAACTAGCTGCCTTAAACTATTCCCTTGTGTTCCCTTGTTGATGCAGTTTCCCACCAACCCACAGCCAAGCATGAAGCACACAGTCTGAAGATAGTAGTAGAGTCCTCAATGGGCAGAAGACAGGGCAGGTCCAGAGTCGGAGAGACCTGGGACACAGTGCTGCTGGATACCAACAAGAAAGCTCCTGTCTTCTCAGACCTTCAATAAATTCATAGATTAGATGGGGAGAAATGGGTTAGAAGAAAGGCATGGAGACTTTAAATTTATGCTGCATGTGAATTTGCTACCTTATGGGCGAGTCGTTACCACGGATTAGAGATACAAACTTCATTTGGGCTCCCTTCCCTTCAGACTGCCTCGATTTTCAGGACTAGGGCCCTGTCCACTTGCCTGGTTGACTCTGGGTCACTGTAGTATGAACTGGTATCAAGAGCCCCTGTGGCATTGCAGGCAGGGAAGGGGTCCATCATTGCATCACCTTAGTGAGAGACTTAGAAGAAGAAGAAGCAAAGAACCCTGGGAATGAAAAAGAGTGGGAGAGAGACAGAGGACATTGTTGCCATGGCAACGGGCAGAAGAAGCCCAATACGGCCCAGTGATTGGGAAAAGGAGGCGGAGAGGGAAAGAAAGCATAAATCTGTGCAGGGACAGCAAACAGACTGTCAGGACAGGAACGGCAATCTCCTGATTCCCAGGATGACTCAGGCTCCCTTTGGTCAGACTTGGTTCCCAGGAAGCAGAAAAAGGTCCAGCAGGCCAAAGAGAAATGCTCCTGTGAACTTTTGGCCAGGCTGTTGAAGATCATGTGTGAAGACATGGATAAAGAGACTGACTAAAGACATTGGGAAATCCAATTCTTGGTCCTGGTTGTCATGTGAGTCTAAATTCCAACTGAGCCAAACACAAAGACCCAAAATGAACCCAAATTCAGGCATGGTGTTATTATGCCTAATGATGACTTGGGTTTTAGACCTGCTTCCTGTATGATGGTCCCTGGTCATCACAGGTTTTGGGGACCTTTCTTCCTGAGATGACCATTCTGCAGGCATTCAAAGTTTCATATATGAGCTTGGAATCCCTGGTTTTGTTTAAAATAAAATTTCACAAACGTAATAGAAGAATCTCCCCAGTTCCTGTAGCCAATTCTTTTTCATGCACACGAAGGAAGAAGTGGAGTCCTCCAAGGAAAAAGACTGCTTCCTCTCTCCTTCCTCTGTGCTCCACAACATCAGACCACCACAGTGACATTCTCACTTCCTCCGAATTTTATCCCCATTCAGTGCCCACTCACCACCCCCTTTTCCCCTTCTTTCCAAATTCTTCCTGATGAGTCAGAGATTGAAAATTCTTGGCATCCTTTGTTGAATAAATAGTGTTTGTCCAGAGTGATACTGGTCAGTGGCAAACTGCCATCACCCTGGAACAAGGAGGTGTGAGTATACAGCCCACATGTCTGCCCAGGACCCTGCTCCTATATAGGTGTCAGTCCACTGGGCTATAGGCTTTGCTTGTGTTCTTTCCCAGCTAGCTGAACTGACATGCACAGAAGGGAAGAGGGGAGGAACCAGAGGAAGGTATCAATGGAAGGAGAGAAAGAGCCCCGCTTTGATACAAATCTTGTACCTGGAGCATAGGTAGGATCTCTCCCATTATTTTTACAGATCTCACAAGTACCATGATGACTAGCATTTGGACTCATTCTGAGGGAAATCCTGGTGTTTGTGTACCACATCAAACCTCTGGTCCTGGTGGGTAAGCAAATGACTGAACCCTACTTCTGTTCTGCTGCATAGGGGCCTCAGGGGACACCATGCCCCGGGAGAGCATAGCTGTTGCCTTCTCCTCTTGTCTCTCAGTCTGCCCCATTGACAGAGCTGTGTGTTTTGGAAATCTCTGAAAAAGGTATATCCTGAAGATCTATAGGCACAGAAGTCTCCCAGTACTCCCTAAAAATCCCACAGGGTTTGGCAGACATCAGGGATCATTTCCTTGCCTTAGCAGGCCCTGCCCACCACCAGTGCCTACGTTAGCCAGGGACCTGGAGAATTCTCTCTGCTATGCAAAGCTTTTCTATTTCTCTTTTTCTCCATAGCTTCAGAACCTCTGCTAAGGCCTTATGGCTATTGTATTGGTTGGACAGACTAATAGGCTGTCCTGGGGCATTTGCATACATGCATGTTTTAGGTCTTGATTTTGTCACACTCCCCTTCTGTCCTTTTTTGTCACCTGTCCATCTCCTCTAACCTCCTTCTTCCTGGATGGCCCCTCTATTTCCAGATACAGGAATCTGTTTGAATGCTTCTAAATTCAAGGGTTTCAGTAGTCACTCACTCCCAGAATTCACCTGTGACCAAACCCAACTTCTTACAGAAAGCATGGGCAAATAGGAAAAATAGCCATCCTTCCTCGAAATCACAAAGCCAGGGAGTACCAACCCTAGACCCAGGCACTCATCATGCTCACTGGGTGCTTAGCACCCACTAGGCACCACTCTGCTTGCTGAAAGCTAATTGTTCTTAGAAGCATGTTTGGATGCCTCTCTGCTGCTTCGCTGCGCTCCTCTTCTGGAGACTTTCCATTCCCAGCCCCACAGTCTAACCCCACATCTCCAAGGCCACTGGCAGCATTCCTGAAGACTTAGAAGAGAGGCCTTTGTGTGCAGGCTTTTTCCTCTGGGACCCTGGAATGCGTCTTCACAGAGCTTGCTGATTTACAGTCCCGCTGTCTTTCAAAGAATTCCCCAGCCTGTGTTGAGTCAACAGATAAAAGAAAAGGCTGGTTAAAGGTTCTGTCACAGGAGTCCCTCGCTAGCTAACCCTGAGCCTGGCTCAGGCCTCTGAAAATGCACCATGGTCCCCCAGTGCTCAGCATCTGTATAGGAGACTTCAAAGCTCCCTGTGTCCTGAGCAGGGTCCAACCTCGTTCTCAAGCGGCTATTCTACCCTGTATCAAGTTTGGGGCTTTGCTGAGATACCTTAAAGGTTTGTTTTGACGCTCACATCAGCCTCTCTGCTAACTGCACAGTGGTTATTCTGCTTGCCAATTAAAAATGGTTGCGACATCCTGATTGTGCTTACCAGTCATCCTGAAGAGAATCCATTTATTCATTTGTTCATTCACCCATTTACTCAATGATCTTCTCAGAGTTACAGAGTTAAGAGCCCAGCAATAGGTGAGTAAAACCGGCTGAGGCCTCGGGGATGCTACCTTTAGCCCTGCTCCAAGCCACTCTCTCTCTCCAACTGATAGGAATGCTGCTGGCTGGTGACTCACTACTGAGTTCTCCCTGGGAGTTGTCCTTGGCCAAAAAGAACTCTGTCCCTCAGGGACATGTCTGTTCTTGGGACAGCCTGGATGATATAGAGGTCTGTACCTCTGTAGGCCCTGGGCCTCTTTGTCTCAATGAACTCATGCTGTCCCCTGAAGCAGTATCTAAACTTTTAGGATCTTAAGCATCTAAGCCCCTGTCACAGTTACATCACTGTCCACTTCCCATTCCTGCCATGTCCCCTGCCCTGACTTTTTTTTTGGCTACAGTCCCCAGGAACAGCCCTGTTTCAAGTACACAAATCCCCAGCTCCAAGAGCTGTTCCCAGGGAACTTGTCCTGAAACACCTGCCATCATGAAGTGTGCATACTTGAGGAGAAAGAATCTAAACAAAACCAATAATCACAGTATATGAAACGTGACATGTCTGTGGGAAACTAAAACAGAGTCAGGGAATTTCAAATATGAAGTGGAGGCTGATTAATTTTCATAACTTGATTTATTTTCTTAATATCACTTATTTATTTAGTGAACTGATCTCATGTAGCCCCGCCTGGCCTCCAACTTATTATGTAGCCAGCCAAAGATGACCTTGAACCCCTGTCCTTCCTGACTGTACCTCCTCAGTGTTGGGATTGCAGACAGTCCTTCCCTGTCCCAATGAATCAAGGCCTCGTGCATCATAGGCAGAAAATCTACCAGCTGAGGTGCAGCCATAGCCCCAGCATTATTTTTGATAGAGTGGTTGGAGTAGCATTCTCTAAGATATTTGAGCAGACTTGAAATTAACAAACTGAATGTACAAAAAGGCTCTGAACCCAAAATTTTTACTGGCAGAGTTCTTCAGAAAAACAATAGCATCAGTGTGTGTGTGTGTGTGCATATGTGTGTGGGGAGTATGTACATGTTCATGGGGGGGGAGTGTGGGCACATGCATGGGAGGAGGGTGTCCTCACATATACAGTCATGCATGCAATTCTGAAATCATAACCATAGCTCTCATGGTCCTGGGGCAGAATTTGTCCTTCTCAGGGAACATCAGTGTTTGCCAGTAGTGCTTCAGTTGATGAGATGTCCACACTGTGGAGAGAAGTCCATTTTATTTAAAGTCTACTAATTGTGATGTTCATCGCATCTGCTAATCCCTTAACAGCAACATCTGGGTACATTAGCCTCTCCAGTTTCACTCAGAAAGTGGCTACTCACAGCCGCTCCTCTCCTCCAGCCAGCTCCCATCATTTTCCACACCCACCTTCCTCCTGGTACATTTCACTTCCCTGTTGACCTCCCTCCCGATCACCAGAAGGTGCCTCACACCGAGGCAGGGATGCTTATCTTTTCTGTTCTCTGTTTCTCTTTAAAGTCTGGAATATGCTGGTCCATATAGGTTCCCAACAATAATTTATAAGCAAATAGTGAATGAATGTTAACCTCTCATATAGCATGAAATTCTTTCCCAAATTTCACAGACTTGGAAAGGGAGTCAGACTATTGAAAATCAATACAAAGGCAAAGTCTCCTCCAAGGTACCAGAGCAGGAAAGAGGGTTTTCTGACCAGAGACACAGAATGAGGGTAATGTCCTAAATTCCATTAGCAGCTGAAAGAGGAACTATGGAGGTAAGATTAGATGGAGAAGTAACAGAAGATGGTCACAGGTGAATCCTATGGAGACAGGCTCTCTCCCTGGGACCGGAAGCTCACAAAGTGGGCTGTGCTGATTGGCCAGTAACCGCCAGGGATCCATCTGTCTCCACCTCCTGGTGCTAGAGTTACAAGCCTGAGCAATGGGATCCAGCTTATTTGTTTCTGTTGTTGATGTGGTGCTGAGGATCAAATTCAGGTCCACATGTTGCTTCCCCCCTCCCTTTTGGTTTTCATTTCCCTGTGTAGCCCTAGCTGTCCTGGATCTCGCTCTGTGAACCAGGATGGCCTTGAACTCACAAAGATCTGCCTGCTGCTGCCTCCCATGAGCTGGGATTAAAAGTGTATGTCACCACTTGCTTCCTCTGGCTATTGAAAGTGACTAGTGAAAGCACTTTACCAACCAAGCTATGTCCATGGCCCCAAATCTGACTTTTGATATAGGATGTGATTCAGTTTTTATAGCCTCTTTTGTTCTCAGCGTCTCACAATGAGGCCACTCATTCATGCGGTACCTGCTTGTTCTCTTGAATGTAAAGTGGTTACTTTCTAGTTTGAGTATCTCAAAGAGAAAATAATTATATGAATTAAAATAGGAAGAGATGGAAATAATGACTAATGCTAATGAAGAGAATTGCCCCAGGAGGATAACATGAAAGGCATTGATACAGCACTTGACATTATGCCGTCATTAATGTTACAGTGATTTAGAAAACAAGAATGGCAAAGTATTTGCAAGCTATACTTTTGTGAAGGGGTTAGTGCACAGAAAATACAAGAAAAATAATAAAAATGAGGGTAAGGGTTGCTCATGTGTACATTTCGCTAAAGAATGTACACAAATTATGAACAGTTAAGTGGGAAGTTCAATATCACTTATCATGAGAGAAAAATCAAACCAAACCAGAGATAACACTTCACCCAGTAAAAATATTGCTTATCAAAAGTTAAAGATAACAAACGGGAACTGCAAAGGTGTAGAAGAAAGAATGCTTGTGTGTAGTGTGTGTAGGAATGTCAATATGACATTATGCAAAGCAGTATGCTGGGCCCATCAGTCAGAGAACTACAAAATGGTCCATTTGAGGAGTAAAAACAGGCTGATGGTAGAAAAGATTTTATGATTAAATAATAAAACTTAGCCCAAGAAAAGGAGAGAACAGCCTCCAGTTGAGACACTGTTCTGAATGAAGGGCAAGGCAGGAACGCATATAACTATTGGGCAGCGGAATTCCTGCCAAGGGAAGCAACGTAAGGTGAAGACATTTTCTTAAAGATCTATTATTTATTTATTATGTAAACAGTATTATGTCTACTTGCATGCCAGAAGAGGGCACCAAATCTCATAACAGATGGTTGTGAGCCACCATGTGGTTGCTGGGAATTGAACTCAGGACCTCTGGAAGGGTAGTCAGTGCTCTTAACTGCTGAGCCATTTCTCCAACCCTGGTGAAGACATTTTTAAAGGTAGAATTAGCATGCATAAAGAGATGGTAAGAATTTATAAAGTTACTTGTACGAATTCTCCCAAATTAGTAATATTTAGCTTAGTATATAATAAACTACTCTTAAAAGAACCGAATCACATGATGAAAGAATTGCCCTGCTCAGGTTGAGTTGTTAATTGTCCACATTTTCTCTATGTGCTGATCAATAATTTTTTGCCTCTCAACTTCAAATCTAACTTTCTGTCCTTTGCCTTTTAGCATGCTGGACCTCACCAGGGCTGACCTGGGCTTTCTATGAGACCCTGCCATTAGGAGCCTCGGTGTGTGCTGGCAGGTGGGAAGAAGAGGACCCACCTGCCTGTTTGGTGTACTTCCTGCAAGTGTGGCCCCAGCAGTAGGATCTGACTCCAGCTTTCAGAGACTCCAGAACCAGCCTTTCCATGTCCCTCTGAGGAGGCAGCAACAACCTGTTGATACCATAGCGATCCACTCAACCTTGGATCAGCCTCAGATTTACAGGGTTTTCCTAACTCTACCTCTTGGCTTCTGTTCCTCAGGCCGTCTCTGGTAATTGATTTCTTAGTAATTTTTTTCTCTAAAGCTAACTTCAAATCATATAAGTCATTTTAAAGTGTGCAGCTCAGAAACAGGTATCATCACACTGCCTTTAATTCCAGCATTCAGGGAGATCTCTATAAGCTCAAGGCCAGCCTAGTCTACATAATGAGTTCTAGGTCAGTTAGGGCTACAAAGAAAGACCCTGTCACAAACAAACAAAAACTATATCTTAATGGTTATTAGCATGCTCACAATGTTATATGATCCTAGCCACTGTCTATATCAGTGCATGAGCACTGTATGTGTCTGTACATGTGTCTGGATGTGTGTATGAATGCATATGTATGAAGATGCATGTATAAGCACACACATGTTAGTGTTTTATTTCTGTATCTAATTCTACCTGTTGGAAGCTCTAAGTTTCTTCTAAGTTTTGATGAATCAAAACTTCTTCTAATCTAACACAGGACTTATTCTGGAATTCTCCTTATCTGCATAGTTTACTTTCTTACAATGGGAAGCCAGCCTTTGCCTCACTTTGTGACAACAACTTATAGTCATCCATCCACTAGTTTGAACTTATTTTCCAGACCCAATGAGTTGCCATTCTATCTGGCCATCTTCCCTAAATGGCCAGAATGTCACTAAGCCCATAACCTCTTTTAAAATACATCATTAAAACAATAAAAATGTAGATTAAAACATTTTCTGTGCAGAAAATGTTTCAAACATTATACTCCAGCAGACTCTTTGGCCATGTTTCCCAGCAATTTTGAAGGCTGGGACGTTTGTCAATGCCTGTGAAACTGCCTTCCATAAGCAAATCTGACTTTATAGGCTTAAATTTTGAGTTGTACAATTACGTGACATGAGCAGACATACTTTATTCAATGGTTCCTGATGTGACACAAAAAAGAAAGATTGCCACAGTTTCCTTTTGACGGTGTTTCCCACTTCACCCCCCCCAACACACACACACACAAGGCCATGTACTGAAGGGTTAGTCCTCAGCTTGGCATGATCGGGAGGTGGTTGAAACTTTTAAGAGGAGAGGCCTAGTAGGAGGTTGTGTAGTCCTTGGGGACATGTCGTCAGAGGGGATAGTGGAGCACTGGTCTCTTCCTCTTCCCCTTCTAGCACATCCTGGCCATGTGGTCAACAGTGTATTTTACCAGGAAGTGCTTCTGCCTTACTTTGCTGTACAAATTCACAGGCAACAGAACCAACCAGCATGAACCAATACCTCCAACCCCATGAGCCAAAGTGAACCTATCTTCTTTTTAAATCTTCTTGTCTTAGGTATTTTGTTATAATAACACAATGCTGGTAACAAGGGAAAGGTCCTGACTTAAGGCACTTGCCTATTTCTATGGTACTGATTATCCTAACAATTGCTCCTGTCTAGCAATCCATGTTATATCACTTAACTGGGCTACAGGATAATATTTATACAGTTGGTTCTACAAGCTGCCTTTCACCTGGATGTTTATGTATATCTGTGAATGGATTGTACTTACCTGTCACTTCTGCGATGTGTTCAGACTGACAAAGTTCTCAATTCCAGGTGTTCACATGCAAAGCTAAAGAGATGACTTTCCTGTGTCCATGATTGTTATGTTCATAAAAGTTCCAAATCCACAATCTACAGAGGTCTTATTGCTAGAAAAAAAGTGGGATAGGAAGAGATCAGGCGAACTTAAACATGAGATTCCATGGTGTATTGAAGTCTAAGCCAGCCTCCTTGCTAAGGTCCATGAGATCAGATGCCTTGTCTCTTTTCAGGTGTCTGCTCTACCTGGTCAGAGATGTGAACTCCAATTACATTGGCTTAAAGACACAGAGCAAGCTGTAGGCAAAGCCTAGATGCTCTCTGAGATGAAGCGCCTCTGACCCCCACTGGCTGCTATGGTGCATTGCATCCCTAGATGAGCAAGTCTCAACCAAAGGGCTGGAAATACCTTGATTTTTATTGTTCTTGTTGTATTTCTTCTCTGGAGTGGTAGATAATTTTACTGTTACTACATATATTGGATAGACAATATAGTTATGGAGGTAGCCAATCACTTTCTAAATGGATTTGAGACCTGTTCCATTGGAGGAATTTAGTGTCTGGTACTGAAACATAGTCAAAAGCCTATGACAAGGGAACCATAGGTTCTAGAAGGAGACTTATTGGTGTTTCTCTAAATGGACATGTGTCACATTGCCTTCTCACTATTTCCTCACTATTTCTGTCTATACCCATAGGTTTGTGCTGCTCTCAACCTAGGTCAGTCAAGTTTTATTTTTCTTTTTTCAGTAGGTACTAATTGATTCAAAGACTCAACCCTGGTCAAAGTGCTGAGATTGAATGACGGAGGGTTCAGTGGTGGATGCATCATCTCTATTAACCCTACCCACCCCATTAAGTTCACAGCCGCTCTGGCTGCCTACACAAGACCTGTACACGGTTGAGCCAGTCAAAATTCCAGTGCAGGTAGAGAGGGGCTTCCAAGGATGCTTTCCGAACATAGGATCTACTGACGGTTGGAAGCTGTTGAAGGACAGAGTAACTTCTTGGGAGGAATGTAGCCAATTACTGTGCCCTAGTTTATGTCCACATTCTTAGGCACAAATTGAACTTAGAGAGTTATTAATAACATTATTATCATTCATAATAAAAGATGACATGAAATTGAGGTAGTAAGGAGTGGATGTGATTATAGTGCATTGGAGGGACAGACACATTTTTCTAAAGATTAAATAGTATATGCCTTTCCACCACCTATCCTGTGACATGGTCACCCACAGCATGTGCTCTCTTGTGATGTCCATGGGAAAGCAAAGCACTAAACATAGCAACCAAACTGTTCTGGATCTCCAGAGGAAGCTAAAGAGTCAATGAAGACTGGGGCCAGAGTCCTGTGGAGAGTGAGGATGCTCCATCTATGACTGTGCTCAGAATCTGACTCTTATTTATCCACTCAGCTATGTCTAAGGCATCTCTCACTCCGGTACTTACTGTATGGTTAATCTCAGTTCTTCTGCCTCTGCCTCCTAAGTGCTGGGACCACAGGTCTCCAGCATCACACCCAGCATCTTTCATCATTTCCCATGATGATCTGAGTTAGACTGTACTGAACAAAGATCTTCTTGCTTCTCTAGGCATCAGTTTTCAGCCACAAAATCCAGGCTTTCTTCTTAAGAAACTCTCTCTGCTCCTGTTTCTCATGGTCAGCCAGGAATACCAGGGCACTGCTCAGAAAAAGTGGGGGATTAGGCTATTTGGTGTGGTAAAAGAGGCATTGCTTTTTAGAGAAGTAACATTTAACCCCAGGCTTCTCCGTGCACACACAAAAGACCTGAGAAATGCATCTAGTCTCCAGGAACCACAGGTGCCCTCATCTTCATTTGGAGTAGAGAAGATATTAGCAAACACATCTGCTTCTGGCAGAAAAGAAGAAAACAGTTTTGATCCTTTTGAGCTTGGTTAAAACTAAAGGAAGAAAAGGAGGTGGGGAAGAAAGAGAAAGGAAGGAAGGAAAGAAGGAAGGACAGAAAAGAAAGGAAGAAATAAAAGAAGGAAGGAAGGAGTGAGTTCCGGCTCCACTGAATTATGCGGTGCTGGCACCTGAGACAGTTATTCTTATGTTTAACCTGATTGGATCAAGAAAACCTTAGGGTGTAGAAAAGCATACCTGAGAGTGTGTCTGTGATGGCATTTCCAGACAATTAGATCATGAGGGTTCTCCTTTAGTCAATAGGTGAATCCCTTGAAGGATTCATTATACAGCAGCATTATCAAAGACAGTGTAAGGTAGAAGGAAGGACCTACTCTAAGGAACTAGGTCACCGAGAGCATCCCTTGCAGCAGGCAGCCCTGCTCTCCTTTATCTCTTTTTTTGTCCTCAGTCAAAAAGATCTTCTGCCACCATGATCTTTAGACCAAGTGCACGAGGCCTAACAGCCATAGATGAAGCCCTCTGAAACCAGGAGCTGACTTCTCACTCTTTATTAAAACGGCCTTCCTCTGTGTTCCTTATCTCACACACAGGCTCACCAACACAACGGTGCACCAGGGCTGGGTGGAAGAGACGGAGGAACTCAGAACCAACTGGTGTTCATTATAGTCTCTCTGTTGGAAAACTTTATAAATGTCCTATGTCTCCCATCAGCATTGTCTCCTGAGCATTCCTCTGCTCCTCTTGTTGCTTCCTGACCCAATAATATACACAAAGCATAGAAAATAAACTCTGTCTCTACATATCTATTAGCACCAGCAAAATACTCTGAACGGAATACTTTCTAGTGAGTAGTAGTTGGACAGTGTTACTTCTTCTTGGCACATGACTATGTGACACTCAGCCAGTGTCAGGTAGATTTGCTATTTAAAAAAATTAAATCTTGAAAGTGAATTTTATAATACTAGGAAAGAATGGTTAATGTATTTTAAAAAAACATGGTGTTTCTGTCATATTTAGGGGCTATACAAAGCAGTGCAAAGACTATCAAGAAGAATTAAGTATGAGCTCCAATTCCTAGAGTTGAATCCCTACTAAGAAATAAGAGGGGTAATCAAAAGCAATAAAAAAGAATTAAATAATCTGTTTGATGCTAATATTAGCTGCTGAGTGCTGGAAGTTTATTTTGTTCTATTTTCTGTACCAAGAGCTTTCTAAACTTCCTCTCTTTAAAGCCCTGGGGCATCCTTATGAGGCCAAATCTATATTATTCTCATTGTAGGAATATAAAAACATATGAAATTTAAGCAACTTGTCAGTATTTCATTTCAAAGTGAAACCAGATCCTGCTCTTAAACATTAGGGGATCTGCCTTGCCAGGAAGCTCACAGCATGGGTTAGTGGAGCCTGCCTAGAACTGGAGAATAGATGTGGCTCCTGCCTGGAGACAGGAGAAACCTTCTGGGGAAGGAGAGAAGGAGAAAACACATGGGTGACAAGTAAGAGTCATGGGACACCTGGGTCCCAAGAGTGAAGCTTGGGCAGCTGCCTGCTGCAGACCCTTCATGCAGGGAAACTGTCTGGTAGGTAACAGTGGTCATTAACAAACCAAGTTGAAGTTGGGTCCTGGGGTGGCTATCCTGAAAAATCATCCCTAGAGACTGGCATTGTAAGATGCAAAATATAAGGTGATTCAATGATCTATAAGAGGTTACAAGGCATGAAGTTAAGCTGTGGGCAAGACATTCCAATAAAAAGTGAGAAAGCATCCTGGGACTTAGCTAAACTCTGGCCCTGAGCATCTTACATTGTAGTCCTTATTTGAAGTTATCAAACATGAATGTATTTTTCAACTTTGGTCCAGTTGCCTAAAATAACTATTGTGGATAAATTCTATACTGAGTCCTTTTCATATGGCTCTCATTCTCATAAGTGACCTTAGGAGTCATCATCAATCACAGCTGGGTTACAAATAAGGAAATAGAGGTTCAGGTGTGCTGAGCATTGGACCTAGGGCTTTACACATGCTAGGTGTCTTAGAGTTTCCATTTCTGTGAAGAGACACCATGACCACGGCAACTCTTATAAAGGAAAACATTTAATTGGGGTGACTGGCTTACAGTTTCAGAGGTCCAGTTCATTGTCATCATGGTGGGGAGCATGGCAGTGTGCAGGCAGACACAGTGCTAGAGTAGTAGATGAGAGTCTATACCTTATAGAAAACAGGAAGTCAACTGAGATACTGGGTGGTGTCCTGAGCATAGGAAACCTCAAAGCCTTCCCCCTAAAGTGACACACTTCTTCCAACAAGGCCATACACATTCCAACAAAGCCAAATCTCCTAATAGTGCCACTCCCTGTGAGACTATGGGTGCCAATTACATTCAAACTTCCACAGTAGGCATGCACTCTATCTCTGAGTCATGGTCCCAGAACTCCTCCCTAAATGGCTTTACAGGGGATTCGCAGATATCATCAAGTCAATGTTCAAACCCAGATTATCTTACTCTGGTTTTCACCATAGTATTCCACAAACATCAGATGGGTAGTTACATATACCAAACATTGTACCAGGTGATAGGGACTCAAAAATACATGATTTATAGCCACCACTTTGGAGAATTAATGGAGACTGCAGGGATAAACTTAGTAGAGGCAGGAACTGTAGGTACCCCACAACAGTACCTTTCTAACTGTCTCAACATTTGGGTGAATAGGTATGAAATATCCAAGAACCATTTTCATGAGTAAGAAGTCAATTCAAAGGCAGCTTATTTTATTTCTCCTTACATGAAGGTAACTGAACAAGGCCAGCTATAAATCCTTCAAAATAAACCCCAAATTGTTGAGTCATGATTTCTACCAGTTGCCTTTAAAATACTTTCTTGCTCCTTGTAAGAGTGCTGACTGATACAAGCCTGCCACCTGCTGGAAACAAGCAGAACTAACATGGATTCCAAGGGATGGCTGTCAGCCAATGAGCAGGATGAGGTATCTATCCCCTTACATTTTAGATGTACAAACACCCAGTGACTGCTCACACCAGCCTCATTCTTAATGAGCAAAGGCTGATGAAATCAAACACAGAGGGAAATTGTAAGAAAAGAAGTTACAAAGGATTTTAGGCAGCAGCGCCAAAGAATCCTAAGCTCCAGTCATAACGGGACCATTTACCATCCAAGGTAAAGTACTAAAGCTCTCTGAAACCTCAGATTCCTTTTTTGTGACAAGAACCTGAGTATAATCCAATGACTGAAGCAAAAGAGTGCATGAATTCATGTTCTGAGTAGGATTAGAAGAAAAAAAAGATGTGAAGCATTTACTATTTACTGTATGTAGCACACAGCACAGAATCACAAATAAAGCAAGTATGAATAATGTATCTGAATAATCTAGTATTTCTATTCATAAAGTTATTTGAGGGAAAAAAGAAACAAAATTTCACTATCTCCTTTCTCAGATTTATATAGAGTGGGATGAGTTCAGTGTCTACTTAACTGAGATCTGAGATTAAATAAATAATGTATGTAACATTGATAATCACCAACATAAAAGAGGCTGTTCTACTCATCTGCCCACAGAGGGACCAGCTGCCCACTTGCACATATAAATGAGATGCTCAGGCTGGAGAAATGGCTCAGAGGTTAAGAGCATGGGCTGCTTTTTCAGTGGTTATGAGTTCAATTCCCAGCAACCACATGTTGACTCACAACCATCTGTAATGAGATCTGGTACCCCCTTCAAACCTGCATGCAGAACATTGCATACATTATAAATAAATACATCTTCAAAAAAAGAAAAAGAAGTTTTGAAATAATTTTCTTTAATTGAATCCTGATGCTCTGCAGGAACAGGATCTGAGGACAGCTGTGGTAGTGGTGAGCATCATGAATGCTAGGAGCCTTCCAGGTGTTGTTGCGTTTTATCTTTTGAATAGCCATGTGGGTCCACAGCTATGTAGTTTAGACATTATTATCACTGTGTTGTGGATAAGAAAAGTGAGATTTAGCAAACATGAGTACAGCAGACGCCTAGTGATTGTGCACTCAATACTCTCCTTTCCAGTCAGCCAAGCTCAAATTTCATTGAACCATCTGCCCCGACCCCCACGGGGCTCTGACTGACACACAGATTGGGAATCTCGGAGAGAAATTTCACTCTCCCTGGCTTAGGTGGAAGCAAATGGTCTCATGTTCAACTGTTCCTAAAAGAAGTCAAACAGGGTATGGAGTGAATGCTCTGAAGAAAGGTCACCAGCTCACAAAAGGAAAAGCAAAGGAAGATGTGTTTTCTTTCTTCAGACCTCCTATCTGGATGTGACTTGGGGAAATGAGATGTTAATGATGACACTGAGACACCGAAGAAAACAGAATAGAAGGATGGTCAGGACCTGGGATCTTCTCCATATTCTGGAACTATTTGGTTGTCAACCCTGAACAGGATTGGAGTATTAAGAGCCACAGATGCCCGGCCCACATCAGACTAAGAGCTACCAAATCCCCACCTCATTCTTCAACCTACGCCATCACCCAGCAGCAACCAGAAACCCACATATCTCCAGCCCACATCAGACTAAGAGGCCAGCAGGGAAAACCCCTTCAGGCCAGAAGCCCCGGTAAAACCCAGTTCACTGGACACCCCCAGCTACAAAACCTCACCCAATTTCCCAACCCACACTATCACCTAGCAACCGGAAACCCACAGATCCTCTGCACACATCAGACTAAGAAGCCAAAAGAGTAAGAGAATTTATCAGTTCCTATTGGATCAGAAGCAGCCACCTGAGACCCACAATTGTGTCAGCACCTACTGGATTAAGAGGGGTCACTAGGGCACAGAATACACTACCTTCAAGTGGACCAAGAATCCAGACTGAACCAAGAGAGACTTTGTGAAATGCAGACACAACCAGAACAGATTGCACCAAAATCAGTTTCCTGAGATACAGATAAATCCTGCAGTGATCCTGGAAAGCAATGGGTAGACACCAGTACAAGACTACATACAACACGGGACCACCAGGATCTGGTGGTTCTACAACAACAAGACCTGAACATGGCAATGCAAAAGAAGCAAAGGAAACGAATTTACGAATAACTTTATGAAGATAATAGAAGCCTTAAAAGAAGATATAAAAAATTCCCTTAAAGAAATAAAAGGCAAACAAAAAATTGGAAGAGATCAACAAATCCTTCAAAGAAAATAAAGAAACCCCCAAAAAATTAAAAAATAGTAATCAAACAGGTGAAGGAAAAATTTCAAGATTTAAAAATTGAGATAGAAACAATAAAGAAGGCACAAACCAAGGCAATGCTGGAAATAGAAAATCTGAAGAGATGAACAGGAAATACAGATGCAAGTATAACCAACAGAAAGCAAGAGATGGAAGAGGGGCTTTCTGGAGTGAAAGATTCAATAGTGGAAGTAGTTATGTCAGTCAAAGAAAACATTACAACTAAAAAAAGTCATAACACAAAACATCCAGGAAATCTGGAAGACTATGAAAAGACCAAACCTGAGAATAACTGAAATCGAAGAAAAAGAACACCAACTCAAAGGCACAGAAAATATATTCAACAAAATCATAGAAGAAACCTTCCCAACTTAAATATTTATAACGATAGAAGAAATTTGCAGAATAGAAATATACTATTTACCAAATAGTCCATACCCCCCCAAAAAAAGTTTACTCACCACATAATAATCAAGCTACTAAACCTACAGAATATAGAAAGAATACTAAGAGCTGCAAAGGAAAAAGGCCAAGTTACCTATAAAGGCAGACCCATCAGAATAACACCAGATTACTCAATGAAAACAATGAAAGTCAGAAGGTTTTTGTCAAGTGTTATACAGACACTAAGAGACCATAGTTGCCAGCCCAGACTACTATATCCAGTAAAACTATCACCATAAATGGAGTAAACAAGATATTTCACAACAAAACAAGATTTAAATAATGCCTAACAAGTCTAACCCTACAGAAAGCACTAAAAGGAAAACTTCAATCTCAGGAAGTTAGGTACACCTATGAAACCACAAGCAATAGATAATCCAACAGAAAAAAAAAACAAAAACAAAAAAGGGAAGCACACACACACAGACACACACACTACCACCAAAAATAACAGGAAATAACAATCACTGGTCATTAATATCCCTTAGGTATCAATGGACTCAATTCACCTATAAAAAGACACAGCCTAACACAATGGATACAAAAAAAGAATACATCCAAAGACAGACATTGGCTCAGAATAAAGGGTTGGAAAAAGACTTTCCAATCAAATGGACCTAAGAAACACGCTGGTAAAGCCATCCTAATATCTAACAAAAAATAAACTTCAAACTAAAATCAATCAAAAGAGACCAGAACAGTCATCATTTGTTTATCTCAGGAAAAATCCACTGAGATGAAGTCTCAGTCCTGAACATTTATGTCCCCAACACAAGGACACCTACCTACCTATGTAAAAGAAACACTACTAAAGCTTAAATTTCATATCAAATCCCACATATTAATAGTGTGGGAAACTTCAGTACCCCACTTTCACCCTTGGGTAGGACAACCAGACAGAAACTCAACTGAGAAATAAGGGATCTAACAGATGTTATGATTCAAATGGAATACATACATACATACATATATATATACATACATATATATATATATATATATATATATATATATATATACACACACACACACACACAGAACTTTCCACCAAAACACAAAGGAATATATTTTCTTCTCAGACTGCGCAGAACCCTGAGAAGCCCAGTTAACACGCTTACACCACAAAGCAAATTCGTTTCAGCAACCTAAAGAATCCACATAAAAGGGGGGCATCATGTGGGATGTGAACCTGAATGCCAAGACCACACATCCTTGGCAGACCTCTTCAGGTCAGAAACGGAAAAATGGGGGCAAAGAGAGTGAGCGAGGCGGGGCTATGGAAGGAGGCTGCAGAGAAGGCAGAGAGGATAAGATTTCTGGGCAGACTGAGAGAACAAAGAAGGCTATGGATGGGAGGACGCTGAAGACACCTTGGTGGAAAGGCTGTGGGTACCAAGAAGCCGAGAACAGGAAGGAGACGATTAAAACCGTTTTCTTCCATAAAGATCAAATCAATCAGAACAGCTTATTTAAATAAAGATCCGATTAAAGAGTCAGCAAGAGAAAAAAGGAAGGAAGAGAAACTAACTCTTGGGGTTTGAACATGGATTTTCACAACTCCCGAAATCCCTTGGGATTGAAACCTAAACTGTTTTCTCAATTCTGACATGCTGACTCAGGTCTGCAATCCCAGAATCTCCTCTAGGGGGAGCCATGCCCTTGTCGGCTAGTTCAGAGTTAATCCCTTGTCATAAGGGACCTGGCTAAGGGACCACCCCTAGGAAGGAGAATTGACCGACCTTAAGTAATGTTCTTTTCCTTCCAGAATTCTTACCCCCTAGCACAGCCCCCACCAGCTGTAGTGAGGTTCGCCGGGGATGGCTTGCTTTTCTGAATCCTGACTCAGAAGGATTTTTTTCTTCTGCCTCTTCTCTCAGATGCTGGCCAGAGCCTAGGTATGCTTTTAAACTCCCTGAAGTTTGGGGCTTTCTTATTCTTTTTCTAAATCCCCACTCCATCCTGTCTAACCTCTAAGCCAGCTTGTCTATTCTTCTCCTCCCTTCTCGACGGGAGGGGTGGTGTGTGTGTGTGTGTGTGTGTGTGTGTGTGTGTGTGTGTGTGTGTGGTATTCTGTTAAACTAACAAATTGTCTGTGAGCTTCCGTCTCTGTTTGTTCTCTAATATATGGGTCTGAAACTTAATTCCAGTGCTGTGGTGTCAGAAAATGGGGCCTTCTGAGAGGGGACAGGGTTCATTCTTTCCTTTTCCCCTGGATCATTTGAGTGGCCTACACCGGAAGACACTAAATGAAGCATCTTTATTTTGGAGTTCCAGCCTCCGGAACCCCGAGAAACAAATTTCTGGTCTTTATAAATTAATATTACCAGGCATTGTCATATAGCAGAACAAGAGAGACCAAGACACAAATGTAACCATTAACACTATCTTTCTCAAAAGTTTCTCTAAGAGGGAAGGGTGGGTGGGGAATAGCTAAGCACAAGCACAGTTTGTGCTCCATAGTAGACCCTTGGGTATAATATGTTACTTATGAACATATTCATGAGAGCTTCTAATGAAGTTCTGGGGACAAGACAGCATGCTGGGCCACAGAAGTTGAAAACAATATGGGGTGTTTAAGATGCCTCTTTCCTGATGTAGCTTAAAATTTTGTGAATATTGGGAACCTTTTTATATGACAAGAAGTATTTAGCAGTTAACAGTGTCCTGAGATGAAAAGGGAGCCTAGAGCAGAGGGGGTGGGAGAAGGAAGACCCAGATAATACTGGGGAATACAAGACTAGTTCCAAAATAGCTATGGTCTCCAGTTTCTGCTGAACCCCACTTTTCTAATTAAAGGGTCAGGTCTGGGTTCAGCAGTATTTCATGTTATGTCCCTGCCTTAGTCTTTCTGCAGAGAGAACTCCTTCCCAGACTTCTTCTACAGAAAGACACAGTGTTCAGGCTCTCCTAGCATTGGGCACAGTTTTTGTGGTTCTGTAAATCCAGTGAGTTTCTGAGCAAAGAAACTTATCTTGTCTGAACACCTTACCATTTGCAGAGTGGTGTGAAGACTTGAGATTTGAGGTGGCGTTTATAAAGCTGAATTCGTTCCCCTAACACAATGCTTCTTAAGCTGTGCTGCCCCACACCCACTGCTTCCTAACCACTGAGGTCACACCTGGGGAAAATCTTAGGCTTTCTAAAAAAAATACTGTGTGGGCCTGCCTGGTTTCCATAAGCCCAGCTATTACAATTAAACACCTACCTCTGAAATAGGCTCATCACATTGGCTGTCATCAGTGTCTGAGAGGACAGCCTCCTTCCAGCAGCCAGGGAACCAAGGTCAGGCAGTAAATCAAGAGGGGATGGGTGTTTCCAGAAGACAACGGAACACATGACTTTTACTTGCTTTTCTGAAAGTATGTTGGGTAAAGATAGATCAGTTTAAAGAAACAGCTCTGTTTTTTATTTTGATGTTTTAAGACCAAAAGATGTGAACACATGTTTAAACTAAAGGAAAGTTTCTTGAGAAAGGAGCAGGATGGAAGTAGAAATGTGATAGAATAATTAGTGAAAATTACAGTAGTAAATATATGTAAAAATTACTGTAGAAAGCATTTCTCTGCGACTTGACATACTGAAGTCGATTTACTTCACTCAAGAACCTTATGCACTGGGAAGGTGGCGCTTGACTGTTATCTCAGCACTAAGGAGGTAGAGGAAGGAAGACCAGAGGTTGAGGCCAGTTTGATCCACATAGGAGACCCTGCTGGGTAACAGGCTCATGTCATGAGCAACTGAGTCAGGCTGTACAGCGCAATAGCTCCTAGCCATAAAGAATGGCTTGTTCCCAAGCTGACTATTGCACTCTACTTGCAAGAACAATATAGCCAGGTATGGAATACTCCAACCCCTCAACCTCCCCATCCTCCTTGCTTCCATCAAAACCACAAAACAATAGCTGCATCTTCCTGGAGGTTAATTTAATATGTGTGTGTGTGTGTATAGATACATGTTCGCAGCCCCACTCAGTGCATTCAGCCTCATCTCATGGAAAGGCTGAGGCCACTCACTGCCGATAAAGCAGTTTTAACCTGTTGAGATCAAAGTTGTCTGCCTCTCTGCCTCCATTTGTTTATAGACCTCTCCCATTCAAAATAATACCAAAACTAAATCAACCTTATGTCAGGGCCCTACTATTAATCTGATTATACAGATGAGGAAAATAAGACAAAGGTCACACAATGTTAAGTCCCAACCCTGAAAATAGAACCCAGATAATTCAGAACCCAGATACTCAACAGTGGCGTACGTCAGCCTCTCTGGGGGAAAACTCTTGGGTAGAATGAGACACACAAATAATGGCATAGTGTTCTGAAGAAAACTTACATATTTATCTCTAGCATAGAACACTGAGGAAAGTCCAAAGGAAATAATGGAAAAACGCAGAGGTAGGACGTCGGAGGTCAGCAAGTACCTTGGATAGTGAGGCTTGTATACACTGACCACACAACAGCTCCACGATATGGTTAAGGGGAAGGCTTTAGTTGTAGGGGGGGTGTTGAGAGAGGGAGAGTGCAGCATAGCAGGGGGGGGCACGGACAAAGAAACAAGGAGGGGGATTGAGAAGTCAGGACAGGAGGACAGGTGGGTAGCTGTAGGGAGAAAAGCCTGGGGGCTGAAGAAGTTTGGGTGGGAAGAACAGGATGCTGCCAGCATGGACTCTGAAACATGCAGCAGGTGTTGTGGTATTGAGGGAGCCTGGAGGCCAAAGGTCTGTCTCTTCTGCCAAGGATAGGGAAAATGGCCCCTTTGGTAGAGAGCAACAGGCTTCCTGAGCTCCCGAGGAATGCTGGCTTCTGTCTAAGAGTCAGAATTTGGGGAAAAGGAGTTTCCTTGGATCTGACAAGACTTAGGGTCCCTTCTGATGGGGAGAGTAAACCCTGTAGTGAGTAGAGGCACTGGGAAGTAATCCCTCCATGCTATAGCAGCTGGTGTCTTCCAATTAATGTACCAGCTACAACTGTGTAGGCAAATGTGTGAAGGGCCCAGACCAATTTAGCAGCGAGTGTGGGTATTCAGTTGCACCTACTTGCAGATTCTGGCACGCCTGTTAGGGTGTGAGCTTTTGAAGAAACGGTCCAGCTTTGTTTTGGTCTGTCTCTGAGGCAGGATGGTGAGAACATATGTTGAAACTAAGGAGAAGTGGAGTTATCCTGAGACTGTGCAGATTGGAGTCTGATGCTTCCTGGAGGTGCAGGGCTCACAGCATATGGAGCAGTGAACTCCAAGGATTAGCAGCTGTGCTTAGCGTTCCTAGGAGATAGGAAAGAGAATCACAGACTGGGTGTGTTAGCCAGGGTTCTCTAGAAGAATAGAATTTACAGAATGGATCTATATATCTACATAGATATATAGAATGAGGGTTTATTAGACTGGCTTACAGACTGTGGACCAGCTAATTCAACAATGGCTGTCTACTACGAGAAGTTCCATGACTCCAGTAGCTGTTCAGTGCACAAGGCTGGGTGTCTCAGCTGGTCTTCATTATATGCTGGAATCATGAAGAAGCAGACTCTAACGCTAGTGAAGGGGTGATCACGTTAGCAAGAGCAAAAACAGACAATAAAAGAGTAAGCTTCCTCCATCCATGTCCTTTATAAAGGCTGTCAGCAGAAGGTGTGGCCCATAGTCAAAGTGGATCTTCCCACTTCAAAGATCTGGTTTAGAAGTAGGCCTTTCTACTTCAAGTCATTCAACTAAGAAAAAAATCCCGCACAAGTGTGCTCAGTTATTTGGGATTTAGTTAATTCCACATGCAGTCAGAATGACAACTGGGTATGGGCAAACATTCACATTTCATGCAGCCTCCAGTTTGGGGCCTCACCATGTATACTGTTTCTTAAAAAGAATTATTGAGAAGGAAATGGATTTAAAACACATAATGCAAAAAAAAATAGACTTATGGTCTATTTCAGACCATAAGTAGAGCACCCTCTGTGTCAGGTAGGTGCAGTCTGTAACCACAAGACACAGCAACTCCGAAGGGTAGAGCCTAATGCTACAGAGTAAGGCTGTCTCATCAGCAGCTATCTCTATCAGCAGAATCCCACCAGCTTGACTCATTAACCTTGGCAACTTCCAAATTTAAATTCATTTCTCTAAATCTATAAGAAGTTTTGGAGAGCCAAATCCAAATGCATTCCTTTCAAGTGTTTCCTCTCAAAAAAATTAACTTGAAGAAAAAATATTTGTCTGGATATTTCAGAGCTGACAAGAAGGGACAGAATGGGGGGCTGACATTTCTTGGATCAGCCCTTGACACAATGCTAACTTAATTCACAACTCAGTACTTCATTTGAACTTGACCAATCAATATCAAGCTAAACGTAGAAGTAGAGGATGTGTGGTCCAAGTTAGAACTTTTTCACAATACTTTAGGGAATGTTCAGCTCAGCAAATTCACCATCCACATAGGTCTCCAAATGTGCTGTGGGTTAGGGCTTTTTTTCCCCCACATTTGCTTTCTGTGTTCCCCTCAAATCTATTGGCTTGCTGAAGAAGTGTCTACAATTCAGATAGTTGGATGCAAATCCCCAAGACTTCCATAGGAATCTAATGAAACAAATGCACGTCAGAGAATTAAAAAAAAAAAATCCAAAATCATCTATTTGAAATTTGAAAATAAAGGGCCATAATTTTTCTGAGCCATGGATACTATGGTAACAGGAAAACCCAGCAGCCAGTATGAGCCTAGTTACATCCAACTATCAAAACCCCTTCCTATATTTTATCCAGGCATGGTAGGCTAGCCAAAACACAAACAAAAACCCCAGGGTCAGGCATAGAAGAATTGGTCTCCAGCTTGTGTGCTATTGGAAGGTAGTGGGATCCTTAGGATGTGGGGCCTGCTGGTTGTAAGTTACATTCCTGGGATTCCAGCTTTTCCTTTCTCAGTGCTTTTAGGTCTCCACAAGATGAGCAGTGTATGCACTGTCACACTTTTTCCTACATCACCATCAGCCACAAACCACAGCATCAATGGACCATGGACTGAAACCTTGGAAACTACAAGATGAAATATCCCTTTCCTTTTTATTGTTCCTCAGGCATTTGGGCAGCATGAGAGAGCTGACAACACACTCAACGTTTATTAGAAATATAATTAAAATTATATTTCATAAACCTCAGTGATAAGTCTTAAAAACTGTTGATCAAAAGATTGACTCAATATTTACCAGAGTGCTAGGTAGTCATTAGCTTTTGTTTACACAAAATTAAAAACTTGACAATTTTAAAATTAAAAAGACTAGCAAAAACAAGATTTGCCTGATACCATAAAATTTAATGTATTCTTGTTATCCATACCTTATAAAGTTGTATCTATTTATTTAAAAAGATACACAAGATACCATGCTGAAATGTTTGCATTGATAGGTTCAAAGTCTTTTCCTTCATTCTCAGAATTTATAGACTTTGCAAAGTTTACAGAAGAGAACTCTATTTGTTCACTTAAGGTGTAGCTTCATCTACTAAAAGAGATGGATTTTTCCTGGTAGTGTTGCAAATAATTAACCTACAAATGCATTTGTTGAATCTACTTTTAATTAGCAAAGATGATAGATGGATACACAATTGCCATATTCTTCTACAACTAGTAATGCATGCACAAGCCTTTTAAAAATTAATAGATAAATTCACAAGACTTCTTTAAGAGTAATGCAAACTCTGCTTTTTTGCTGGCACTTCATGGACATTACAACCGCCCCAATAAAATGACTATTTTATTTTATTTATACTATTTTATGACTCATTGAGAGCTAAAGTAATTTGTTCAGGATCACAGAGCTGGGAAGAGGTTGTAGTGGGCTTCCGCTCTCAGCTGCGAGGCTCTCAAGCTTAGGCACTATATAGATTCACCCAACAGAATAGTTCACAGATTCTCTACGTGAGCACATTGCTTGTGCTATGGTTTCATTTGAGTGAAACATAGGACTTCTGACAATCTGTGTCAGTTCACCCGTGGTAGCCATATGGTCAAATACAGTTCAAACCCACCCTCGTGTCAATTCTCATCCTCTTATTCACTGGAAGATTGCAAGTACATCAGAAAGTCTTTTTTTTTGTGGGTTATTCCAGTGGCCAGAAGTTAACGGGTTTTTAATGTCACTTTGTCAAGTGACATTACTTGATCTCAGCTTAGATGTAGAAAGTCCTTCAGAGACGTTTTATCACTTACCAAATCTTCCCGGTTCCCTCTCTTGGGTATATGATAGAGACATGAAGTAGATTTAAATGAAAAGGCCTGTGTGGAGCTTACCATCTAGTGGAGAAGAGCCATCTCAAGTAGACCAAACTGACTCTGAATTCACTCTATAGCCAAGAACAACCATGAACTCCTGATCCTCCTGCATCTGTCTTCTTAGGATGGGATTACATGCAGAATATTATGTGCTCATCCTCGGAAGCTGGCCCTAAGACAAGGATGCCATTTAGACACAGTTACAGCAATAAAATATTGCACCAATCCCTAAACCAGCAAAGACAGGTTTGTCTCTGTGCATTTAAAATCAACTTGAGCAAGGTCAGAGGAGATTGTGCGTGTTCGGGGTGTGGCTGCACACCCCAGCAAGGTCAAACTAGTGTGAAAAGCCACAGACCAGGACAGTGGCAACAATTTTAAAGTTAGTTTTCCAACTATAAACATATCCTACAAATTATAAGCATCTGAGTAAAGCAATCATGTGTTCATTTTTAAAAACCTGATAATTTCAATCATTTCTACTTGTAACAAACACGTTACAGAAGATCATACTGTTTATTTTTCCATGTCTATTAAAGAGTGACTTTTGTACATTTGTCCTTTGAAGTGCCAGGTCCTGTGAACCTGAAAAATGAATAAAAGGCATATGCCCCTCACCCCTGTAAGATGACCATTGACTGTCAATAGTACTGCCAGCTCTCATGCCAGCTCTCATGCTCCGGTGGTCATCCCTCTCTCTGGAAAGCACTTATGACATCTCTGTCTGTATGTTTTTATACAAGAGTGCTTTAAAGAGAGGATCTTAGTGTGAGGTCCTTTCTATCTGGTTTCTTTAACTCAGCAGCATGCACTAAAATCCATCCATTGCCATAGGTGCTCAGTTCAATGAAATAAACCAGACATATTTCCTCTCTCATCTACAGGATGTAAGTACATGTGCACACATATGTGTGTTTGTGCTTATATATGCATATGTGAAGCATGTGTGAATGTTTGTGTGTGGTATGTGTGTCTGCACGTGTGTGTATGTGTGTATGTATGCATATGTGCATGAGTGAATGTATGTATGTGTGCAGGTGTAAATGTATATATGTGTTTTATGTGTGTGTGCACATACATGTATGTGTGCATGTGTATATGTATGTGTCTGTATGTATACTATGTGTATGTGCATATGCGAATGCATGTTTGTGTGCGTGTATGTACACACATGTGTGTCCACATGTGTATGTATGTGTATGTGCAGGTATGGGTGTATGTGTATGTATTTTATGTATATGTGTGTATGTATGTGTATGTACATGTGTTTACGTATGTATATGTACATGTGTAAATGTGTTTAGTGTGTCTGTGTGTGTGAGAGATAGAGAGAAAGAGGAAGACGGAGAAAGAGAGAGAGAAGGAACACTAGTCCTAGAAAGAAGAAAGGAATCAAGAGAGGGAAGAAGAATCAAGAGAGTGATGGACATAGACGTGAACATTACCAAGCAACACACATCACATGGATTGAAGTGTCATTACAAAATATATGTCATGATGAAGATTGCTTAAAAACAGTACAAAGTCAAGTAAACTTTAAACGTTCGTTCTTTAGAACTGTGTTGTTTTCCTACTGTTAAGCTGATTGGCTTGGTTGTCCCTGGCTTTATTCCCTGCCTATAGCTTGCCTTTTAACACCCCACCAAGAGGAGCCATTGGTTTTAATGACAATGTTAACTCACAGTTGTTACTGTGACTGGGGAACTGAATTTTTAAATTTAATTTTAACTTAAGCAGCCTTATGGACTAGAGGGTACTGTATGTGACTACTATACACAGTATAGTAATGCTTGAACACACTTTGGGTAAACATGCATACTTGTTTTTTAATCACACTTTAAGAACATATTGATCCACAATGGTTTAAAAGTTTGTAAACCTGGTCCTTCACCATGGATAGTCTGAGACACCCTGAGCCAGACAGGTAAAACAGCATGAGCAAAAGCCCTGTCTCCCAGGCAGGCATATTTTCTATTCTAGATTTGTTAAGTAGCATTCTGAAGAAGGGAGAAGAAATAGAGGACTCCTCTAGACTGGGCAGTTGTGGTCAGGAAAGCCTGCTGGAAATGATGACCTCTGAGCTGGGGTAAACAGACACCAAGGGAGACACAGAATAACAAAGCATATTCAGTATAGAAAGGGTGTGGCATTCCAGAAACAGAAAGGAGATTCACACGGTCAAGTGTTGGGCACAAAGTGAAAGGATGATGTGGAATAAACTGGAGATGAAGAAAAGAGACAGACTTGCATGAGCACACAGATCATGCATCCTCTCTTCCTTTCCTATGCTATGGCTAAGAGTTGGTGCACCACCACAGGCCATGGGTAGCTGCCATGGTTTGAGTCTAAAATGCAAACCACATATTCATCGTGTTGAACCCCAGGTGGTAGCACTATTATAGGTGGCCATGTGTGCTGGCTGGCTGGAAGGGGCATGTCATTCAGGAGTAGCCTTGAGGGCTTATAACCAGGCCATATTTCCAGTCCCCTTCTTTGCTCCCTGATCTGTTATAAGTTACTTTCTCACACTTCCTCCACCAGGGGCTCAGTGGAGCATGCCTGCTTCTCTGCCTGATTCTCTGTATCTTTCCCTATGTGATGGGCTGAAAAGGTGAGCCCAATTAAATCTCTCCTCCTTTAAGTTGTTGCTTAAGTGACAAGAGAAGTAGCCAATAGGCTGTGAGAATCTGCTTGAGGGTTGGGGCTAGCCTGCAAGGAATTCCAGAATGCTTTCAGAGCAATAGCATTGTCTGTATTGTGACTGCGGTGGGGCATTCACCCTCACCCAAAATGCACCATAAAATTAAAAAAACAAACAAAACATGAATTCTCATGGGAAATTAGTGAGTGGGGTTCCTGATTGACAGATTATGATGCAGAGCTCCAAAGAGCTGTGCAGTCTGCCCACAACACACCTATGTAACAATCTATGTCCCTTCCAATCTACTTGCTTGCCTTTCTTTAGGATGAGCCCAAAGCAGCCCCCATATTATATGAAAATGTGCATATCTATTACTTTGATTTGTGTAATGATAAATGCTCTCACAGAAATGACACTCTTGCTGTAGTGATAAATGAATGCATGACCAAATAGATGTGAGTGAGTATCTTCTAAACTTTTCATTGGTCTCTTGCTAGGGGCTGAGGAGTAGCAATGCCTGCCAGTTCTGTAGACATAAGCTGCCCTTCCCTGGGTATCTGCTACTATAACTAACAGTTGCTTTCATGTACTAATAAATTTGATTGTCAGCTTGGCGAGATCTAGATCCTCAATACCTAGGGTACAAACTACTGGGCATATCTATGTTGGGTTAGTTAAGGTAGGGAAACCCACTAATTGTGAGTAGCACCATCCACTGGTCTGGAATAATAGATAATGAGTAAAAAAGTAATCTGACCACTATCGTGAATCATTCTCTGCTCCCTACAGAAGCAATGTGGTGAGTTGCCTCAAACCCCAGTCAACATGGCTTCCCTGCCATGGTAGACTATTCTCTCAACTGTGAGCCAAATAGACCCTCTCTTCTTCAGTTGAATTTGGAACCACTGCCAAATTCAAATCTTAGTTAGTTAAAAAGAAAAAAAGATTTGTTAATATTTAAAGAATTTTGTGACAGTTATAAGAAAAATAATAGGCCCCCAATCTGTTCTCAGCCCCACCTCAGATGTACCACATCATAAATATAAGAGACTGGTGCTGAGAAAGTTAAGAGATTTCCCTATGAAATATATTTGAGTACTGGGTTATTAAGGAGATGTAGTGGGATTATGTGTTACGTTTTAAATAATCGTCCCACCTATGAGTTTAATAAAAGCTGATTGGTCAAAAGGCAGACAGGAAGTTTGGGCAGAGCTACCAGGCTAAGAAAACTTGGGAACATCTCAGAGCAGAGACAGATGCCAGACAGAGCTACCAGAGAGACAACACAGATGCCAGGAGTCAATGCAGATGAAAGAAGCTGAAATGCTGCTCTGAGAAAAGGTACTGAGCCATACAGCTGAACAAGATGGGTTAGTTTAAGACTAAAGAGTTAGCAAGTTATATGCCTGGGCCCTAGGTCAATCAGCATAAAATAATATAAGTGTCTGAGTGATTATTTGGGCCTAAGTGGCAGTGGGGCTGAGAGTGGGTCCAGGCCATGGCTTTGCACATGCCAGAACCTATTACAACAAAGATATGTCTGGGCATATTTTTAAATTTTAATTGTATTTCTCTGTGTATGTGTTTGTGGGGGGGGCAGTTGCATGTATGTGTAGATGAACATGTTTGCTCATAGATGCGGGAGGCCGGGTTGACACAGGGTGTCTTGCTTGCTCACCGCTTGCTTTGCTGAGGCATAGTCTCTCAGCTGCAATCAGAGCTCACTGTTAGTCCAGCCACCCAGCTTGCTCTTGAAACTCTGACTCCACCTCCCCAGCACAGGGATTACAGTCAGACCAATGCATCCACTCACGATTTATACAAATGCTAGGGATCCGAACTCCAAAAATCGCTAAAGCAAAAACTTGACCCACCAAGCTATGTCGACAGCCTCTGCTTGTGTTTTTAAATCAAATGATGCAGAGTATTTGGAAGGAAGGAGCCAATATGGGAAAGGAGAGGGGAGACTGACTAGTAACGTGTTGAGTACTTAATAGTACTGCTGAGTGATAGTACTAGGAGGTTAGTACTGGTTTTATTAAGTGGCTGCAATATCATTAGTAGGAGAGTGATAGTATTGCCACTGGGATGTGAAGCCCTTCAATTTATTTTATGGAAAATAAACAATAGGCACCTAGAAAAAGTGAGGCAAAAGATAAGAAAGGAATCTGCCAACACAAGAACCCAATAGATTATTGTGTGTCAAAACAATTGTAAGGTCTAAGAATGCAGTTCAGTGATAGAGCACTTATTTAGTATATGAAGCCTGGGTTCAGCCCCCAGTACCACAAAAAATATTTAATAAAGCCATATGCAGAGAAAAATAACTCTGCATTTATTTCCAAATTCAAACATTTGTTAGTAAAAAAAAAAAAAAAAAAAAAAAAAAAAAAAAAAAAAAAAAAAAAAAAAAAAAAAAAAAAAAAAGGTTTGTTATTATCAGTAACACATAAAACGCCAGGTGATGTCACTTTATAATCCCTTCACTGGGGAGGCAGATAGGAGAATCCTGGGGATTACAGCCAGCCAGCCTAGTCATATAGACAAGGCCTGGGTATTTAGAAGAACAAAAGTGGTCCTAAAGAGAGATCTCTGAGATTAACCTCTGGTCTATACAGGCACATATGCACACATGTGCGTGTACCCACACACATGTGTACATACACACAGATACAAAGCTCCAAACACAAATAAAATGTCCTCATTTTATATAAGAACACAAATGAGCTGTATTGATGCTTTCACTTAGCAAGAGAGAGCGCCATTGAATGAAAATGAGACCAAGACAACCCCCTGTCCCCTCCACACACACACCTCAGGTTTTTGAGCCTAGAAGGTGAATTTGCTACCATTTTCTCAGCTGCTTCTCAAAGGTGTACATTTGGTGCTTTGTCCGGTTTCGTGCATAATGCAGCAACACTCTTGCGACTGTAGACTGTTTTGATTCCGCACAGATCCTTGAGCCTTGACATAGGACCTTTCAAATACCACTCCCCTCTCACAAGTCTCCCAGTCTGGAGGAAACCGGGCCGCAGGGAGCCTGAAGAAAAGCCGCGCCAGCGCATAATTGCTCAGCGGGGCACGTGGCCTGCAACCTCCTGCTACAATATTTACGTCCTATTCCATTGAGATGGCCCCTCTCTGCTCACGTGACCCAAATGCAGTTCTCACTGCGCCAAGAACAAACAGCCCAAACGCAGTCTTGCAGCTTTGCACATGCTCCGTCTGGCCCGAGAATCCTCACTCACTCATTGAGGTTTCTATTGGTTTAAAGCAACCTTCCAGCCTCTGAGACCTGCAGCGTTTTCTTGGCCCAGATCCAAGGTAGGCAGCCCCACGAGGATTGTTTCCTTTTAGGATTTGGACTGTTCTGTCTATCTGTTTGGGGGGAGGGGTGTGTAATACTCACACATGAGTGTAGATGATGAATGGGGCTCAGAGAGTAACTCTTTCTCCCCCACAGTTTTTGTAGGAGGAGTATGTTACCTCGTCAACACTGGCATTGAAGGTACCCTGCAGATCTAACACACACTTAATTCTCCAGCAAGAGCCTCAGCCAAGGATGCTGAAGCTGCCCGACGCGTTTTCTCCTTTCCCGAGCCCTGGATGCTTTTTGCCGTTCTTATGGTAACCGATAAGACAGGCTACGATGGATTTCAGCACCTCATCTGTGTTTGATCAGCAGAAAGGTAGAATGATGCTTTATTGTGTCCTTCGGTGCTGAGCACAACAGAAGGAATTTCCAGTTGTGAGGAAAGGAGCGTGTGTGTGTGTGTGTGTGTGTGTGTGTGTGTGTGTGTGTGTGTAAACCTGTTTAGAATGTTCTCTTGCAACTTGATGAGCTTTTAGGAAGAGAAAAAACAACCGTAGGGCTTTCGGTCTTGCTGACGTATTCCTAGCCCCATTTTTATGCCTGAGTTTAAGGTATATCATCTAATTTAGATAGGATCATTTTTATGCCATGTATTAAAGTATATTAGAGAAAGTGATATCAGAATCCCATACCTCTTGCAGCCTGTAAATCTCGTATTTCGTCACTACAGACTTCAGAAGGGACTATGGAGTCTCCTTCAGGAGAGACATGACCCACAGACAGATCATGCTGACATAATAACTCATTCAAGACTGTGCAGTGACTTAATACTATATTATTTAATTGCAGTGATAGAGCATTTTTTTCTTACCCTTCACTTGCATACAGGAGGTCATCTTCCACAGAAGTAGGCTGTGAAATGAGTTCCTCTTTATCATCATCAGAATGCAGCCCTTCAGTCTGTGTATATGATTTTGCATATGCTTTGTGCCTTCTCCACATATGAATGTGTCATCTATGTATTTACACAGTTCTTCTGAGCATGACGGTGGGGGGAGGGGTTTCCACTCTTTAAATTTAACAGATATTTCTAGAACCTTTTTATGAAATATCTGGCATCTGAACCACTCTTACACACTGAGATTCTTCAGTAGCACCTCAAGATCCTTTGATGGTATTTTTCTTTCAGCTACATCATGAAATGGTTGCTGCGGGAAGCTACATTAGAAAAATCCATTTCTTCTTTCTTTTTCTCAAATGTCGATACTTCAGGGCAGGATTAGCTCCCATGGATCTACATTTGACTTCATGAGCTAATGATGTTTGCTCAGTGGAATTCCCAAATAACTTAGATTTCTGAGGCAGTTGGTAAAATCTTCTCCAAATCTTATTTGGAGAGAGAGACAGAGAGAGAGAGACTTGATAAAATCTTGATTTACTTTGAGTTCCGGAAGCCCATAGGGAAGGGGCTTAGTTTAGTCCCCCCACACTCCCCACCCCCTTTTTCCTCCCTGAACATTTTGTTCTACTGATGGCATTGAGAACTCTGCTTGAAGTCAAACTGTTCATGCTGGCCTGAAAACAGTGTTGCTGAGCCATGGAATCACATAGAAACATAATGGGCTTATTTGGAGGACTATTTTGAGAAAGCAGAGACTGACTGCAGAAAAACAAGTTCTGCAAAAAAATCCATCTCTTTCAACGTGATATTTTCTATCTGGAGTGAGCTCAGGACACACCCCAATGCTGGCTTAGAATATCTTCTTGTAGCATCTTTTATGGGAGCAGTTCCTCTACCTGATTCTTCCCATAGTTAACTCTTTTCTTGCTGCCTCTGCCTATCCCACTCCTTTCTCTCTGAAATGAGTATTCAATGGAACAGTCACAGCTCTGAAGAGCAAGTCACCTTGGCTTTTTACCTAACCTCTCCTGGCCTTCATTGCCCCAGCAGGAAAATGATGGAATTAATGTTTATGTACCAGGATCATCACAGAAATCCAAAATGATACTTAGAGAGCAGATGCCAGATTGTTGAGGTGCAGTGTTTTCAAATCATGGCTGCTGCTGTTCTTGCTTGGTTTAATGCCACCTGATCTCCTCTTGACCTCCAGTTGAAATGTACCCATTCTCAATCATAGCGCTTGGTCGATGCTGAGTGACTAGATTGCATTCCAATCCCTCCCCCATTCAGAACTGCAGGAGGTCACCCAGAGTGAGTTCTGAGAGACTATGGCCACACATGACACCCATGTGGTTCTATCACTCCACTAACCCTTTCTCTACCTTAAAAGCATGGGAGAACCTCATAGGTTTTAAAACCCAAATTGAGTTCAATAGTATATCATTTAGCAAACTGTGGTAAAAATGACTGGCAAGTTGAGTGTGATCATCTCAGTTTAATATCTGATATGGCAAGGACACAAAATGGAAGCTTGCTTTGTTCTGTCTATGCATATATGTCTGGTATTGCAGTATTTCCAGGAAAGATGTACCTCTTCAAAGAATCTTATGAAGTTAATAAATAAAAATGGGCTGAATGTGGAATTCTAGGAATTTTTTTTTTTTTTTTACTATGGATCCTAACAACCAGAGCATTGAAACCAACAGCATCAGGTTCACAAGCATAGGTGGACAGAGACATTTCTTCTGGAAGAAGCTTAAAATATGTCTTGGAAACTTTCTCTAGGGACATGTAGACAAATGTCTACCTCCTCCTTATAGGCCACAAAGGACTGAGAGAACCAATGAATTTATTAGACTTGCTTATAGAGCAAAGATGAGATGTTAACTTACAGGATCATGAGTGACCCCCCCCAACCTGCCACACCACCCAAAATACCAAACCCGAACATCGATAATAATATCTCTATTACTACACAGATAGAGTCGCCCTTTACTGAACCATCCATAGCCTGTATGTACCTCCCAGGACCCCAAGGACACATGTAGTTAAAATAAAATTGCATACAAGTGTCTAGGGTGTGTGGGAGGGAATGGACAGAATCTAAGGCAAGACTCCAATGATTCACCACCCCCTTTCTTCCTGAAGGAATGTTCACACTCAACCGGCTCCATTTTGAGGGTCTCATGAAAATGCTATCTATCTATTATGCTCAGAAGATAATGTTCTATGTTGGATATTACACAGTTTACTGGGTCTTGAACTGGACAAGAAATAGATCAGGGGTTGGAAGACACTGAAAATGGTGATGCCTGGATCCCAACTGTGGAGTTTTTAATAAGATTGGTATAGCTTGTTCCCTATCCCCAGGATGTATGGTATGAAGCAAAGATAGTGAACTGTTCAGTTCATCCTCCAAACGTTTGGGTGGGGGGATAGTGAGACACAGAGCAGCTCAAGGAAGCTCTTGCAATGACCACAATCTCACTGCTACTTAAAGAATCCTGAGCTGGGTGCTTCCTATGCAGACAACAAAGTAATGATAAGCTTCCATTCATTGGGCTCCCTGGGATAGCACCCGCTGGAGGCAAGCACAGACTGGAACTCGGCTTATGACTGTATTTAGAATGGGGGAGCCACATGCAAGGGTCTAAGGAGGTAAATTTGACTACAATTTTTTTTTTTTTACAAAGTCTTCTCTCAAGCCTCCATCGCCGCCTGAGTTGAGGACTCTCCTTTGGTTCTAGTCTTCTCACAGGTGCTGTAGATGGCTTTGCCTATCTACCAGGTCTCTGTGGGCTTCGGGACCAGGTGATCTGATTGTCTTAGACTCTAGTGTGCCTTGTAAACTGTAGAGGGAGAAGGCCCGGCTCTGCAAGGCTCCCTGCTCCTGGTACTGCCTGCTCTCACCATAGCAACAGCTCCCATCCCACGTGTTTCTCCTGGATGTCTTCCCTTGCAAAGCCCACATGCAAGAAAGAAGTATAGTAAAATGATTTACTACAGAACACAGAGGTTCCTGCTCAAGTTGCATGCTCGGTAACTAGGGAAATCTACATTCTCATTTCTTCCACAACTTGAAGAAAGAAAAGCTTTACTGTGTCTGGGGAATCCTCGACCTCAGAAAGAAAACAGGAGACACAGCCACTCACTCTCCACCGCTTCCTTTGTCCTAGTCAGCCCTGGTGTTGGTCACAGTGAGGAGGCCAAGTCCCATTAGTTCTGATCAGGCTGAGTGGATTGTGTGCATACACCTCAGGGATTGCCGGCTCCTCACAGCCTGGGTCTCTCATAGAAGCTGCCAGGATAAGCGGAAGGACCAGTCTTCTGCTCAGGGTACCATAGTTAACTTGTATCCTTGTGCTACTGTGATGAAGCACCGTCCAAGAGATGCTTACCAACAGTAGAAATCTTCTCTCTTGTAGTTCTAGAAGATCCATATGAAATCAAGATGTCGGCAGGAGCATACTCTTTCTAGAACTTTCAGGAAAACATCTTTCCTTGCCTCTTCCAATTTCAGGCTTTCATGTCCTCATTACTTCTAGGTCCACCTCCTTCTCTGTCTAAGCAGGCTGTGTGTACGAATCTCCTCTGTAGTACAAATATCAATGTCCTTCTGCTCCACACATAGAGGAGAAATGCCTCACAATCTGTGACTTAATGCTAGTGTTTCATATCTAAGGCAATTGTGTGTGTGTGTTCACACACACACACATGCACACACCCACACACACACAACACCCACCCACACACCACCACATACAGAAGCATGCATGTGCCACATAAAGCATTAGCTAAAGGTTTTATAGAGCTACACAAACTGAGAATTCTTAGAACACAGATGTGCCGGGCAGTGTTTTATCAGCCTGACACAAGCTGGGGGCGTCAGGGAAGAGGCAACCTCAGTTAAGACAATACCTCTATCGGATTGGCTTATAGCAAGTCTATATGGGCATTTTCTTAGTTAATGGTTGATGTGGGAGGGTTCAGCCCACTGTGGGCAGTGCTGTTTCTGGGCAGGCGGCCCAAAAGTAGGCTAAGCAAGCCAGTAAGCAGCCTTTCTCCATGGCCTTTGCTTCAGTTCCAACTTAAGGGTGCTTTGAGCTCCTGCTCAGAATTTCCTTCTTGATGGATCCTGGGCTGTAAAGATGAACCGTTCTTACCTCAAGTTGCTCTTGGCCATGATGTTCAGTCCAGTGCTAGAAAAACTAAACTAGGACCTTAGGCAAAATCATAACATGACATGAATTTGGTAAAAATCCATTCTTATTTATGGTTATATGGAAAGTTCGTACGAAAGAGAGGAGAGAGCCTATCTCTTTGATGCTTACTCTGAAGAGGCATTGTGTGTAGATAACCTGGTGCAAGAGCTGATGTCTGCTGAGCACTCAGCCTCCTGCGCTAAGGACAACGCCTAGACCAACTCATAGAATTCCACTCTCAGCCTCTTTCTTGTATTACCCTTTATCAGCGGAATTCAGAAAGCTTGTCACCTAACCCGACATTACCACAGACAGCAAAGCTGGGATTCCAGCCCATCTGTTTCTCTTCAAATCCCCTGCTCTTTTTTTTTTTTTTTTTTTTTTTGCCACAACATGCTATTTATTGGGCAGCTATAAAACTTTACAGGAAAAGAAGATAGCAACAAAAAAAATTAATTTGATGAACCACTTTGTTTTAAAATCAAGCTGTTAATCCCATGGTATTTTATATCAACACACAAATGTGCTGATTGGAAAACTCAGCTTCACATCTAAAATAATGACACCAAACAAAGAGGCTTGCATTTTGCTGAGAAAGCAAAAGTTGAAACTGCTGGGCCATAGCCAGAGGCCTCCGAGGGAAGAATAAGCCAATGTGAAAGGGTCTAGGGAAAAGAGCAGGGGGAGCCGACAAAGGAGGCAGTGACAGCGGTGAGGAGGGGGCTCGTTTGGGCTAGGCCGATGCTGTCAGGCTGAAAGACTGAACTGGAGGTTGGTGTTCTGATTGACAGTTCAGGTGAAGGGAGGCGGCATGGCTACCCGTGAGATTCGAATCAGAGTCTCTGCTGCCTCTGAGTAGATGATCATCAGCCTTCTCCCTCTCTGGGTTAAGAAAGGTGAACGGAGGAAAAGAAAGTCCTGGGCCATTCAAGAGACTGGTTCTGCTTCCCCTTCTCTTCTTCCCACTTCTTCCCGTCAGTCAGCTCTTGAGACAGGTTAGGAGAGACTGTCTATCCTGGAGACTGCCACGGCTTGCATTTCTTCACACCTCAGAAGATCCCACCTCCAGGAACCTGAGCATCCCTCTCCTTCACTTTTTCCAACACTCTGAATGAGGATGAATAGAAGGGAGCATGTGGCAGGTATTTGCAAAAAGCGACTAGTCACACCTTAACAAGGCACCAGGAGAACATTCTCTCCACGACAGGACAGATCTGTGCTTAGGGGTGAGAGTCTGGGATTGGTATCCAGGGATGGGAGAAGCTCATGCCTGGATAGCCATGTCTCTGGTAGTGATTCTGTGGTTTCTCACAACGTCTTCATCAGATCCATTCAGAAGTCCAAGCCTCCGGAGACTGAGGCAGAACTGAACTGGATCGCCACACCGAGATCCTCCATCTTCTCTCTTCTTAAACCCCACTGTACTGCAGGACAGAGCACCTCTCTACGTTACTTCCTGCCTATGGAGTCTCCCCGCTTTGCGGCCTCCAGTTTGCCTCCTAAAATAAAAGAAAACCACTGTGCTTCTAGCTGTTATTTTCATGAAACCAACATCATACTCACCCACAAAATATGAGCCAAACGAGAAGGCAAAGATCTGAGTGCAAAGAGGCTAGCGTTGGTGTGAAGAGAGGCTTGTGGTCGGGCTAGACACAATCTCACAGAAAGACTGCTTCCATCCGCTGGCACATGCTGAGTGTGGTCGAAATTCTCTGAAAGCCTAATAGTGCAATGTCAACTGATTCTATTCCAGTTTGAGTGTTAGATTTTTCTGACTTGCCTTTTAAAGTCGTAAGAGCTTCACCTCTCGATTGACTCTCTTCCAATAGGGGTGTTTGTATATGTGTGAGCATGTGTGTGTAAGTGTGTATGTGTGAGTGTATGCATGTAAGTATGTGTGAGAGTGTGTGTGATTGAGTGTGTGTGATTGAGTGTGTGTGTGAGAGTGTGTGAGTGTGAGAGTGTGTAAGTGTGTGAGAGTGTGAGTATGTGTGTATATGTGTGTGAGTATGTGTATGTGAGTGAGAGTGTATGTGAGAGAGTGTGAGTGTATGTGTGAGTGTGTGTGTATGTGTGTGTGTGTGTGTAAGTGTGTGTGGAGTGCTTAGTGCCCTTCAATTGTTTCTGCTCATGAAAATCAAAACTAGCACTTGATCGTTAAAAAGATTGTCCTGCATCATTGGTTATACTGGGGAAGAAGTCATTGTATTCTGTGCAAGAAGCATTTCCATTTCTTAAAGATGTATGTATGTATGTATGTATATATGTATGTATGTATGTATATATGTATGTATGTATGTATACACACAACAGAAGAGGGCACCAGATCTCATTATAGATGGTTGTGAGCCACCATGTGGTTGCTGGGAATTGAACTCAGAAACCTCTGGAAGAGCAGCCAGTGCTCTTGACCTCTGACGCCCCCAGCATTTCCCATTTCTAAATGTGTCCTCAGAACATAAAATATATGCACATAACAGGCAAGCACTCCAATCATATTTAGCTTTTATTTGAAAACAATCTCTTGTGTGAGGGGGGTTGATATATGCATACTTGAGGGTGTACAGGGGGAGGCCAGAAACAGATGTAGATATCCTATTCTAGCTCTATCTGTTGAATTCCCTTGAGACAGGCTCTCTTAGTGAAGCTAGCACTCATGATTTGGGCTAGACTAGCTGGCCAGCAAGCCACAAAATCTTCCTGTATCTTCCCTGCCCCCCGTAGATATAACACACACACACACACACACACACACACACACACACACACACACACACAACTTTTTAAATGGGTGCTGGGGCTCAAAGTCAGGTCCTCACATTTTCACAAGAACTTCTGTCCATTCTGTCATCTCGTCAGCTCCTGAAGACAATTTCCAGTTTTCAGAAATAAAAGTTGTAAAGAATATTTAAATAGTTTCCACCCAGATTCACATGACGTAATATTTAACCCATTTTATTAATGGCTCTCCCTCCCACCCACCCACTCATTCTCTCTCTCTCTCTCTCTCTCTCTCTCTCTCTCTCTCTCTCTCTCTCTCTGTATGTGTTTAATCTTCTGTCTGCATTCCAATGTTGTCTGCTGACCCAATAACATCTTTTATACTACTACCCCAACTTCAGTAAAGAATTCAAGCTAGAGTTAGGGAAATTCTGCTTATTTATCACATTGCCTTCCTTAAAAACAAACAAAAACTAAAAAAACCTGGTGCATGCCTATAGACTTGCTTTGTCTCTTATGACATTGAGATTTTTAAAACCATAGCCTTCTTCATTTTTTAAAACATGAATTGTACTTTGATAGTTCATCTGAATCGTCCTCAGAGCTAAAATGAGAGCCTGCATTGCTCCCAAGTGGTATGTGTCTCTAGTTATCACAATAGTGCTCAAATCCTTTACAATGATCATCTAGGGATGTTGCAGTTGATTCTAACAGGCCCAAACTTCTTTCCTTTTTATGGATTTGATAACTACTTCATTAAAGAAAAAAACCAAAGCAATACAAGAATAAGAATACAGTATTACCTTATCTAGTGAAGAAATTTGTTCTTCATAGCCTCACCACAGCCTGTCCTCAGCGACTCAGTAGCAAGATGGCGGCACAGCACCCATGGGTATCAGCTGTTAACAGTTACAAGAAGAACTAGAGCTCCATTTCTTGTCTCGGGCACTGTGGGAAACTCTTTCTTCCAACCATCTCATTTAATCTTTGCCAGAGACTCTGAGACAGGCTCCATTTTTGCTCTACCCAAGATTGCATGTATGCCTAAGCCAACCAGATAAGGTTTGAGCCATGCTAGCTCAGCTTCTTGTCCCAGCCCCTATTCACACTATTCTTCACCCCGAGATGTACCTTCTCCAGTCCACCAGCCTTTTACTGATATGTAGCACGGGAAGAAGAAGAGTGAGGCCATTGGAGTTCTTGACAGACCGTGATTCTACCTCAGGTTTGCTGCTGCTGGGCTGGGCTTCTCTCTGCAGGAAGATGGGCCAAGAAACCTCAACTCATAGTGGCAGCCTAAACTCTTCCAGGGTCGGGTGAAGAAGACTTCTTGGGAAGTTGGCCTGTGGAGAAGAGAATGTCCCCAGCATCTGAGCAGAGTAGAGCAGGGGAGACTCCAGGATTGAGAAAGCACTAGAATGGGATCCATAGAAGCCTTGTGATGGCCTGGAGGATTTATTTGCATAGACAGATGCTTGGCTCTCATCACAGGAGCTTCTGGGCCCCCACTCAGCTTCCAACCATCCCACAGCTTCTGACTCTCCCTCTCAGTCAGATTGTTTTGTGTAGTAACAAGTTGGCATTTCTCCAGAAGACAATTCAGAGACCTGGGGTGCTATTAACAAAGGCACGTAAAACAGGCCCTGATAAAGAAGAAGAATCTTTTCAACCTGGGCCCCTTGCAGGTTGGTTGTGGTCCTGCCAGTCTCATCACTGAAACCACACCTTTCATCAGAACTCACAGCTATTTTTTCACACCTTGGTTTTATAAATCAGGGAGAGAGGCATCTAAATTTACCTGAATTTATGCTCTTATTCTTTTCTTACGTAATGTTATGTGAAAACATTGTCCTAGGCTTTGGGTCCAAAGCATGCTGACCTCAAAGGACCATTGAACACAGGGGAGGGACTAAGATGGATGCAAAGGGATCTACTTCCTGATGATTGCAGAAGAACTGATTTAAAGATGGAGCCTAAAACCACTGTTTCAACCCTTGGGTACCATCCAAGTTTCTTAGCTTTATATTGCCCTAGTAGTAATTACTGTAGTTTTGAGGCAGACCTTTATTATTCTAATAATTACAGGTTTATTATATTCAGATATTTCATAGAAGAAATCACCTTCAATGTTGATTTATTTTATTTAACTTAGATATACTCATCTACTCTTTTGTTTGCTCCTTGTGTTTGTTTCTGTTTGGAGAATGATGGCACATTCATGCCCTTTCTGTAAATGATAATGTCACTTTTAGAGTTGGAAGTTATTGAACATATGACCCCACATTCTCCCTCTTCACATGTGAGAACTGAACAAGGGATGGCCGCTGAAGCCACACCAACTGCTCCAATTTCATACAGTTCAGTGTCTTGGTCCTTAGCTCTTCTCACTTTGTAAGCAAAGATAATGATGCTAAAAAGGTGTAATACAAAGGTTGAATTGATTAATACACGCAAGGTACCTGGAACTGTGTCTGGCCCATGGTAATTTCTCAGTAAGTGCTACTGTGGCTGTAGAGGACTAAGATAATTACAACAATCCCCTTCAGATTTTTATCACAATTAAATGAAGTAACACATACAAAGCCCTTGGAGCTGCCCCAGCCCATAACGATGCCTTGGAAAATGCTGATGACTCACCTCACATCACGTGGACAAGCCATCTCTTCAAGTTCAAGCTATCTTCTCCTTTGTAATGGATTCATGACAGCACCTCTTTTCAATTGGTAGCTGCAGAAAAACCACAGCAGAAGAAAACCAACCTCCCTGGGGAAGCTGGTAGATCTTAGAAGGTTGCTATTGGGTCTTCTTACCTCATCACCCTTTGTCTATGCTGGGGGATGCACAGTGTTTTATGTCCTGTCTTTTAGTAGAAACAAAATTCATTTATTACTGGAATTGTTCAGTTGGATATAATTTTTAATTTTGTATCTATAAATCCAAATGATCCATAAACAACTCTCTCTCTCTCTCTCTCTCTCTCTCTCTCTCTCTCTCTCTCTCTCTCTTTTCTCCTTTACCAGTTTAGAGTAAGCTTAGAAATTAAAAAAATGATGACTTCACCCTCTTTCTGCATGAATTGCTTATTTCTTGATAATTTTGGCATCCATCTGCACAGTTTAAGAAAATACACACACACACACACACACACACACACACACACACACACACACACACTGCTGTGCTCCTGCCACAAGTATCCCACCTTCCCTGACTGTGATCAATGTCACTGCTGTGCTTTTGGTGAACTGTTGTTATTTTATCTTTCTGCCTGGACTTCGCAGTCTAGCTCCAAGGTTCAGATCCACTCCCACAGAAACTCACAGCCCTACAGAATCACACAGACGCTTGTATTATTTTTATGCTGATTGACCTAGGGTCCAGACATATAATTTGCTAGCACTTACTCTCAGTCTAACCCATCTGGTTCAGCAGCACGGCTCAGTACCTTTTCTCAGAGCAGCATTTCATCTTCTTTCCTCTGCATTGTCTCCTGTCCACAATGTCTCTGTGGCATCTGTCTGGCAGCTCTGTGTTTGTCATCTAACTCTGTTCTTCCTGTACTCAGAGTTTTCTTAGCCTGGTAGCCCCGCCCACACTTCCTGTCTGCCTTTTGGCCAATCAGTTTTAATTAAACCCATAAGCAGAACAATTATTTAAAATGTAACACATAATCTTCACCACCTGAACCCAAGCCCTGAGACAGCACTTGGCTTCAGCACGGGACACACATAATCCCACTACAAACTGTGAAATGTATTTTTACTTACAGTGAGCATAAACTCTAACGTGATGAGTCTGAGCCACAAAGTTTTCACAATAGTGAAGAGTGGGGAATGGGCTGCTAGACAAAATGGAATGTGGGAATGAAGAGTGTCCATTCTGAGCCAAAGAAAGGTCAAAGTTCAGTGGATCTGATGGAGTCTTTGTATGCGGGTGAAAGAGTGATTAGAGACCACAGTGTCAGGGCAGTTACAGGCCATGGCATCTATGAGCCAGAGGATAGAATCTGGGCCTAAGAGCATTCAGCTTCTGCTGGGTTCCATCCCTTACCACCCATGCAAGTCACCTACTCACTCTGAATCTGGGTTCTTCACCCACAAAATGAAAGTAATTGCAGTCTTCATTTCCTATGGTGAGAGAGAAATAATTAGATATCTAAAGAGTGCTCATCACAGTGCCTGGCCTAGACAAAGCATTATGTGAGGGGTTCTCATAATTGCAAATATTACCAAGACAGTGACACAGTCCCCCAAAGACCCCAGGAGCCCCACAGTAGCATGAGTACAGTGGATGCCTTGCTGGGACTAGAAGGTGGTCTGTAGAAATACTTGTGAAGTAATTTTCAATAACACTGGCTTTGCATTCTGATTTCTTCAAATGTGCTCCCAAAAGCTTTAAAATCTCAAAACTGTACAAGAAACAGCAACAGGTTAAAATCCTTTACTGAGGACCACCCATGAGAGCCTGAAATGTGGGTGTGCAGGCGCTGCCCTTATCACCAAAGTTATGCCTGGATCACCACAGAAAGAACAGACAGCTCTAAGGGGTCTCTGCTTCCCATGCCATAGCTCCACAGCAAGAGCTGCGTGAGGCCCCTTCTTGAGGTTGTTAATGATTTAAAATCCGACTAAGAGGCCATTATAAATTATTTGGAAAAGGGATTATCCAGTAATTGACTAATTGGCTAATGCCAATTACACAAAAATAAATTTTAAAAAATCATGTTAAGCAAAATTAAGCATTTACAAATAAATCAGTATAAAGTTCAACAAGAAAGACCTTTCTAGAGTATTTTTTGACTGTATAAGCGCTGAAAAGATTGTTCTTAAACCCAAACAAAGCTGCCAAACCAACTTGAGAACTGAAGTAGCAGACAAGTGAGGACATCCGCAGCATTGCTGAGAGATGGAGGCTTGAGGCCTTGAGTGTGCATGATGCTCATCCGCAGACTGATGCCTTAAGGTAATAAGGTATAAATGACAGCAATAGATAGGTAATCATACATGTCTAAAAAGATGAAAATCTCTCAGGAACAGTAAGAGAAATGATCATTGCGAATGATATACTCTTCTCCTCTTATTGTAGTATTAATTTATGAAGTGTATTAGTATCCAGTATCCTTGAGGCTGAGGCAGAAGTGTATTTAAATGCCTAGTAATAAGTAAATTATCAAATTTGCTGTGTTAAGGCCAGTCACATTAATAAATTAATTAATAAAATGTGAAGACATTTTAGCCATATTTTCATAAGCCACATTTTGAAATATTTTCATGTGGTAATTAGTTTATAATCTGGTATTATATAAACCTGTTTATATGAAAAACAGAAAAATATCAAACACATTTTATTAACATAGCTACTTTTATAAATAACATACGCTCAAAACTGTTAGCTATTGTTTATTTTAACATTAAAATAGTTCCAGGACCAGTGAGATTGCTCAATAGGTAAATCCTTGCTGAAAACCTCTGACAACCTGAGTATGAATCAAGGAACCACAATGTAAGGACAGAACCCAGTCCCATAGTCCCAGTCTCTGACTTTCACACACACACACACACACACACACACACACACACACACACACACACACACACACACAAAGAGAGAGAGAGAGAGAGAGAGAGAGAGAGAAGAGAGAGAGAAATAAAAATAATCTAAACACCTTTGTAAGTATGTGTATTAGCCAAACCCACAGAGAAGCTCAAAGAAATTCAGTTTCTCAAATCCTCTTGCAGTCTCTTCCTCCTCAGAGGTAACACCATGCAGACAGGAGAAGTTTAGGATTTATGCTTCTGGTCTAGTCAGCTGGCCCTGCCCAGTGGCTGACAGAAGTTCCACTTCAGCCTCAGATGGAAGGCCACTGTCCTAACCCCTGAGGCCACACTGACTTCAGAAAGCAGCACCTCCCAGAACTTTCTTTCTCTTATCCTTTGCCTTGTGGCCTCACATCTGTTAGGACCTATTAACCCCTTGTTTGTGTATATCTCTTATTTTTTCTGTTACCACTGAACACACCTAAAATAGAACTTCAGTCCTGTTTAATTGGAGATCAAGATGGAGAACAAAAGAGAGTTCAGAGTCTGGCAGGGGAAGAGGGACCTAAGAGATGCTTGTGACTACATACTCTGATCTAGCTGGATCCCCCCTCCAAGTACACCTCCTACTGACACCCCTCCTCCTCCTCCAGCAACATCATGCAGTGGGTAGAAATAAGATGTCCTGGGCGGGGGAGATACAACCCCTGACCTATAAGTTAAATAAGTATTTATAAGACACCAATCTTTTAAAAATTGTATTTATTTATATGGGTATGTGTATTCAGAATTTTCTGGCTCAACCTAGCCCCAAGGTCTGGCCTAATAGTCCCAGGTAATCACACAATATCTTATATTAGTTATAAGCTGATTGGTCTATGGCTCAGGCATATCACTTGCTAACTTTTATACTTTAGGTTAACTCACATTTCTATTTATGTTTAGTTACATGGTTTGGTACTTTATCTCAGAGCAGCATTCTCATCTTCTATCCTCAGTGTTTGTTCAGCATCTCCTCTCTGCTCTTCTGCTTCCCAGAATTCTCCTAGTCTGATTACCCTGCCTCTACTTTCTATCTAGCCACTTGGCAATTATATTACTAACAAGGCATGCTATGAATGTTTTCTAAGTTGGGAATGGCAGCACATGCAATCTAGGCATAAGGGAGACTGAGGCAGGAGAATCACCAGCAATTCAAAGGCAGTGAGTTCAAGGAAAGCCTGGGCAATTTACCAAGATCCTGTCTCAAAATGAAAACAAAAGCATCAAAACCCTAGACATGGTGAAGCATGCCGGTAATCCCAGCACCGGAAGAAATAAGCAGGAGGATTGCTGTTGAAGCTAGTTTTCATAGTGAGTTCCGGGCCAGCCGAGGTTACTTAACAAGCAAGACTCCCTTTTCAAAATTAAGTAATCACTTAATTAATCAACAAATAAAAACTCCAAAATAAGAAAAATGGAAAAAAGTATGTAGTTAGAGAGGCATCTTTACCTGCTCCTGTATGTCAGAGCACTCCAAACTGGCTCTGCATTGTATTCAACAGCATGGCATTCCACTGACTCAGAGCCCAGTCAGGGACCATAAAGACTCTTCATCACCAGCGGGTGGCAATGTTGTCACATGGAGCCATTATGGTGCGGTGACAGCCTCTTGAAAGGTGTGAAGGTCTTACTGCCTTATGAAATGTTAGGTCCTTTTAGGTTGCCCCAAAATGTGATTTCTCTACTGTTTCCTAGTACCCAGGATAGCTGTGTGAAAAGAGAGAGGAATCTAAGTTTGGAGAACACCCTGTGAAAGGTCCCTTTAAATGATTTTACTGCTCTGTTGTGAGAGCCCAAGGATGTCTCAATCACCATTTGTCTTCTCACTGGACCATGTTGCCTTAAAGGACAGAGACTCTACACCTTTACAACCAGGCTTTTGCTATCTGGAGTAGATGCAGGGCCCATGGATGATGGAGAATATGTAAACTCTGCAGAGGCAATCAGTCTTATTTGAAAGAATAATCTCAGATGTGCAGGACCCTCTGCAAATGCTCAGAATGAATTCCAACGTCGTGGGTGACTCAGCGGTGATTTCAGTCACCTAGGAATCCATCCTCACAACAGAATAAGCTAAAGGAAATACCTCAAATCAGCTGGTTTGGACTCTGCAAACTGAAGTGACCTTTACACTGACTTGGCCCTCCCATAAAAAGGTCACAGCGTAAGCAGTGCAGGTGTTGATCTGACCTTGAAGCAATTTCAACAAAATGAACTCGAAAAGTCGATAGCTTTCCTAAGAACTTTACAGTGACCTGAGGGCACACAGGAAAAATCTGAGGAGCTCAGATCACCCAAAGCTTTGCAAGGGGAGAGCTGTATATCTGAAGCCCTAGAGATAGCACTAGACCCTAACAAATTAAATAAACATTTTCTAATACAACCAGAAGCCAATTAGCATTCTGGCCATGTACAATAAGAAAAAAGATAATTTTAAAATGTCTGTCTATTCTTCCATTTTTAAGTAAAAATCATTTAAAATAGTTATCTTTTTTTTTTACTCACCAGAGTATTTATAAAGGTCAGAAATTTCTGTAAGTTTACATTTTATTAGCGTCAACAGTCAGAAGCTCCTCTGTGAAACTGCTGTACAGTTTCTAAGTACATAGTGTCTGCACCTCCCATTTCACAGCAGGCTGGAAACAGTTCAGAAATACCGAATAGAGCTACTTCAGCACAGTTTTTGTTTTCCTTGATCATTATAATTTTTACCTTTATTTTCTTTATACAATAACTGCATTGGCATTAGTCACTTGCTGAGTAAACCCAAAGTTCCCTTTGAAGCAACCCCAGCCATTAATTGTGGCTTCAGAAGTAAGCTACCATGGGCTTTACCCATGACCAACTTTTCCTGTTTGTATATAAATCAAAAGGTAGTGTCTCTATGTTCTCCATATTATACATTTACTATTAGAAAGTCTGAATTTTAAAAATACAGTTCTTTGGTTTTTAGAATTTCAAATTACCCAGGAACTGTTTCCTTACGTGTTGTATTAGTGAAGTGTTTGCTTAGCTATAACCTTCCTTTGCTGGTTGAATGACTGGAGTGTTTGCAGAGCTCTGACTGATTACTCAAAAAGCAATTAAAGGAGAAAAGATTCCCTTTCACTCCTTAGCAGAGGGTTCAGTCCATTGCACAGACAAAGCACAATGACTCAGGACAGTTCACACCACAGCAGTAAGGAAGCATCATAAAGAATTCCAAAGGGGCTAGAAACAAGAAACCCCCCAAGGATCCATCCCCAACATGGCATCCTCTAGGTAGACATAATGATCTCAGAACCTCCCAGATGGACCAGCCACTGTATCAGTCTCATAATTCATGAACCTTTGGGCAAATACATTCTATCCAAACCCTTAACAGTCATCAGCATACAAAGCTCTGTCTACCCTTTTAGTAATAAAATACTAGTGTAAGGTAGCAATCCACATCTCTCTCAACATTTGAGAGGGAAAACATTTGGTTAACTTTAATGAGCATAAACAATGTGAATTCACTATAGAGGTTCTGGAAAATATAATAGGTTCAGAACATGCCTATGACATTCAACCTTTTGAGCGTGCTCTTTATTTCATGTATATACACATATAACATGTTTTAGAGCGTACAGCCAACATTTCTTCACATGCTGCTTCCTATTTCTTCCTGGTATCTCTCTTTCACTTTCCTACTGTCAGTGCTGCCCTCTGTGTGCATTCTAGGCCCACTCTGCATGCAGCTGTGCCTAAGTCTATCTACGGAGGCTTCATAGCGACAGGCAAGAAGCATTCAAAACTTGCTCCCGGAAAGAATAATAAATATACGATGAATTCATGGTGCTAAATAGGTAGATGGTAAAACATAGGCAGAAACATACATAGAAAGATACATAGAGAAAAGAAAGGGATGTGTGTTGTCTAATTATAGAGTTGACATCTAATTAAGATGTTGAGTGGGTTTGTGACCTTTTGTTAAAAAAACAAAAAACTCCTTCCCCCATTTTAGATTCTGAAGGACCATCTGCCATTCTTCCTTTATACTTATTTCTGCAACATCTTTTCTCATTTCTGCAAAAATTCTTTGTACCAGCTTCAAGGTTAGGCCTAGCGATCTCCACCCACTATGGTGTAGATGGCATTTCTACACAGCCTCTAGTGGCCCCTGGCTCCTAATCTAATGCTTTATATCTTATCCAAAGTCAAACAAACTTGGAAGCTCATTTTAGTTAGCCCGTGGAGCTTCCCCTCCCCCTTCCCTGCACTTCACTCTGACTTCCTCCTAAGCATACTTTCTAAATTATCTTTCAGCAGAGACTACCCATCTTCAATAACAGGATGCTTGTTACCTCTGCATGTGACCTGGGACATTTCTCTCTAGTAACTTAGATACCATTTAGCCACTGTTACTTCTAACTGCTCAGGAGTCACAGAATAATTTCACTGTAGAAATGTTTGCATAAAAGCTCTAAGGCTAAAATGCAGTGCTATTCACAAAAGTAACAAAGAGTAACATACTTAGGGATAGACTTAACGCAGAAGACATAAGATTTTTGTACCCCAAACCACAATGAGTTACTGAAGTAAATTAAAGAAGTTGTCAATAAATAAAAAGACATCCTGAGTTAAAAAATCATATTACGATGTCAGTGCATCCCAAAGAAGTTTGTAGATTCAGTACACTCTCTGTTAAAACTCAATGACATTTTTACAGAAATGGGAAAATTCATCCTAAAAATTCATGTGGAATCTCAATGGATCCCAGACATTTCAGACACTTTCACAGAATAAAACAAAAACAAAATTAGAAGGTGGCCTTACCTTTCCTGATTTTAGAAGTTATTCTAAAGCTGCAATAATCAGAAAGTATGGCATTGGCATGAAGGTAGGAGTCATAGACATCAGTGGAATAGAAGTGATGGTCCAGAAATGATCCCACACATCTACAGATAGCTAATGTAAATACGGGCGATAAGATCACTCAGTAATGGTTTTCAGAATATAACACTTGACATACTAGATAGTCAGAAGAAAGAAAGATTTTTGGTGTTGTGGAATATTATTTAAAAGTGTATTACATTTGTTTATGCTATGGAACATTTGTTTAATGATGCAAAGATATAGTTGCATTTATTGAACTCTGTGAAGCTGTGTTACATTGCCTGTCTAAAACACCTGATGGCCTAATAGAGAGCTGAACGGCCCATAGCGAGACAAGAGAAAAGATAGGCTGAGCTGGCAGACAGAAAGAACAGATAAAAGGAGAAATCTGGGAAGAGAGGAAGATCAAGGAGAAAACAAAAAGAGAGGACAGCAGGGGCTAGCCACCGAGCTACCCAGCCAGCCACACAGTCAGATTAAAAGTAAGATATATAGAAGAAAAGGAAAAATCCCAGAGGCAAAAAGTAGATGGATAATTTAAAGTTAAGAAAAGCTAGCAAGAAATAAATCAAGCTAAGGCCAGGCTTTTGTAAGAAAGAATAAGCCTCAATGAGTGATTTTTTATGAGCTGGGTGGTGGGCCTCTCAAAAAGGCCAAAAGAGTAAAAACAACCGACAACATCTTAGACTCTTGCCTTAACAGCATATTAAAGACTCAATCCTAATGCCTAGAACCATAAAACTCTTTAAAAAGCCTAAAGAGTATATAACAATAGATTCTTGTGATGATATAGTGTATATCAGATAAAGACTGCCTGAAGATCAGAGGGCAGAGCCAGCTACAGAATTAACCATAGAGGTCAGGGAATGTAGCACATGCCTTTAATCCTAGCACTCTGGAGGCAGAGGCAGAGATCCATGCTATCTCTGTGAGTTCAAGGCCACACTGGGCTACATGAGATTATTCCAATCAAAAAGAGAAACAGAGCCAGGCAGTGGTGGCTCACGTCTTTAATCTCAGCACTTGAGATCCCATGCCTCTGCTCCCAGTACTTAAGACACACACATACCTTTAATCCTAGCACTAGAAAGGTTTAAACAGGAAGTAATACGGCTGGGCAGAGAAAGGAATCTAAGGCAGGAAGAGACAGAGTTCAAGCCTTTGCTTCCCCTATACAGTCTAAGGATTCCTAGAAACAGGATATACCCATTTTAGCCTGAGAATTCAGTAGTGGTGAGAAGTGGCTGTGGCTTGTTCCTCTGACTCTCTGATCTTCCAGCTTTTCCCCAATATCTGCCTCTGAGATTTTATTAAAAGAACAATTTGTACAACAGAATTTGGCAATGCTTTCCTGAATGTGTTGTCAAATGTACAGGCATTTGACAACAACAACAAAACATAGACAAGTTGGATTGTAAGATACTATTAATAGCACAAACAGAAAGGCCATAGAGCATGAGAAGGTGTCAGTGCATCAAACATCTGATACAGGAGAAAATATCAATAATATAGTTCTTCATATATTTCTACAAGCCAACACCACAAAACAACAGTACTATTTCAAAGTGAACAAAGGGTTCTAATAAGCATTCTTCCAAAATTCCTCTAAGAACAGAGGGACAACCAATGACACAAGAAAAAGATGTTCAACATTACCAATCATTAGGGAAATGTAATTCAAAACCACAAGGAAATCCCACCTCAGACTTGAAAGGATGGCTGTTATAAAAATAATTCACTTTCACACACAACAAATAAATGGAATGAGATGTGGGGTGTTAGAACTTGTGGGCAGATATGGTGATATAAAATGATAAAGCTGCCTTGAAAATTAGTGTCTTAGTAGAGGGTTCCTATTGCTGCATTAACATACCATGATCAAAAGCAACTTGAAGAAAGCATTTATTTTATCTTACAACTCTTAGGCCTCATCACTAAAGGAAGTCAGGGCAGGAACCTGGAAGCAAGAACTAAAAAAGAGACCATAGAGGAACATGACTTACTGCTTGTTCCCTATGGTTTGCTCAGCCTGTTTTCTTATATAATGCAGGACTGTCTGCCTAGGGATGGCACCACCCACAGTGGGGGGAGCAGGGCTCTCCCACATCAATCGTAAATCAAGAGAATGTTTTATAGACTTGTCATGGAGGCATTTCTCAATTGATAGTCTCTCTTCCCAATTGACTCTAGATTGGATCCAGTTGACATAAAAATAATCAGCACAAATGGCATGGTGGACTGTGAAAAACTGAACAGGAAGACAGTATAATAATCACATGACCCAGCAGTTCCATTTTTGAAGGTCTACCCAAAAGAGTTGAAAGTAGAATATCAAAGCAATTTGTGTACCCAAGAAAAATACAAAGAAAAACCAAGTGTCCATCAAGAGATAAAGAAATACAGAATGGTTGGTTCATATATAGGAAAAAAATGAGATACATATTCCTCCATGAATGAGCCTTGCAGACATTCTGTTAAGTGAAATAATATAATCACAAAGAGGCAAATATTGTTGATTCCACACGTGTGGAAAAACCTAGAATCATATTTACATACACAGAAAGTAGAACAGTGTTTTTGGGGGCCTGGGCAGGAAACATGGGGGTTACTGTTTAATGGGTACAGAGTTTTGGAAAATTAAAAGGTCTTAGTGATGAGGGGTAGTAGTGTTGTATAATACTTCAACTGATTCGAGGCCAGGAAACTGTACAGTTAAAAGTGCTTAAAACCATCAACTGTATATTGTGTATGCAAACTATCTAGACCATGATCATGGGATTATCTCCAGAACAAACCCATCTACTTTCTTAAACTATTTATGAGACACAAATGAAATCCACTGCATCTCACTCTAGCTCCTTTTCTCCAACTATTCCCAGCCTTTTCCCAGTCACATTTAACCCACAGGCTAGAGATCTAAGTAAGGCAACATCCATGAAGAATGGAAGGACCCTGTCACCTCCTTAGGTCACAAGCCAGGCATCATCTAGAGACCCTCCTAGTACCTTAAACATTAATTCCCATAGAGCTAATGGGCATCTAAGACCTTATGCTCTTTGCTAATATACCTCTGCCAAAATTGTCCTTATTTAGATGTCTTTCAGAGCCTGAAAAATAAACCAAAGCTACCATAAGATGATACAAAATGACAAGCCAAAAGAATAAATAAAAGAAATGTACTGGCACATGTGTGGTAGAGATTCTGTTGGCCTAGGGTGTGGTGAATCCAGTGTTTAAGTGATATCAGCAGGTCTCAACTCTTATCGTCTCAGTTCTGTATTTCCTCTTCATTCCTCTTAGATAGGCTTTCCATCCAAAAGCTAATTGCAAGCTTCTTAATTCATGGTTGTAGAAGCACAGAGAGAGAGAAAGAGCACAGTGCGCTCAACCATCCCAGCTAGAGTATGTTTGCTTTTCACAAGCTCTAATCGGGTCACAGCCCTGAATACGTCATCTTGGCCATGATGATGCAAATCCTTAATAGCTTCGTTCCAGGTCATGTGCTTCACTTTTAGATCAGGACAAAAACCAGTCAGCTGAAACAGCTGTTTGGCTAAAAGTGGAGCATTGATGCTCACCCAAAGCTAGCATTGGGATGAGGACTAGGTAAGCAATAGAAAGAACAGCACCAGTCACCTTTTGATAAGTCCCAATAGGCATTTTGCAGATTCAGATATGCTGCACATTAAATGTAATATTCAAATCCTTCTGATGAAATATCTTAGGGATTCTAATTCTAGGAGGCCATGTAGTTCCGCATTGTGACGAATGTATGGCCTGTATCTTACTGCACTCAATCATAAATGACACATGAATATATTATTATGTAGTAGTCTATAAAAACCCACAGTTGACTCTGGTGTGATGGCATTCACTTGTAACCTCAGCACTGAGGAGACAGTGGTAGGAGCTCGCTCATAAATTTGAGATCAGTATGCTCTGCACAGTGAGTTCCAGGCCAGCAAGGACTACATAGTGATATCTTATCTCTAAACAAAAAGAAACAAACAGTTCCTTAATTCTCTTGTCATCATTAATAGCTCCCTGACCCAATCAGGCTCCTGGGTACCATTATCAGCATCTGTGAATGAGTAGCTGAAAGTAGGTTCATCTTTTAAGTTGGGGCCCTAGTTATTATGCCTAGATACACTGGGAGTCATCATAGCAAAATTCCATAGTTATGTGACGATTTGTAATGAATTCTAAGCAAGATATGGCTTCTCTAATAGCCATCATCAAGAGCTCCTTTTAACCATATGTCTCAGACATCTATCACTATGTAAATAAGCCAAAAATTTTATGTGGAACAAAATTTATAAAATGTTACTAAATGTCAGGCTGTTCCTAGACACACAGGATTTATATTATGGCAGTGTCACCCCCACAACTCTCTAAGGGAGGTGGTTGTTGATGTCATCAAGATCACTTCCATTTCACAGACAAGGAGACTAAACCAGGTGAGGGTGACTGGTCCACACCTCCATACAGCTGGTTGGCACAAGCATGGCATGCAGGAAGGTATCTGACTCCAAAGTCATCAAAGGGACCATACGCCAGTGATATTTGTCCCAGAAACCCTTCATCTGGCATGAAAATGAGCAGAGGAGCCTGCTTCAAAAAAAACCCACAAAACCGAACATGGACAAGTTAGAAAGCAGTCACTCTCTTTACAAAATGCGTTGTCATAAAAGCAAGCCATTCTCAGTAACAAGCTTGCCCTGGAATTGGTTAACTTGTTAAAAATCATTAGTGGTTTCTCAAAAATATTGGGATAGAGAAACCAAACCAAAACTTTAGTACTCGCGCCAGCTAAAGTTCAAAGAACTGAAGAAGCCAACTCGAGCTTCTTCACATTAGAAGAAAACACAAGCTTGAAACAGTTGAGATATTCTTTCTCTTAGCACCAGTTACACTTGGAGAAAATACTCCTGGGAGCAACTGTAATAGAGGGGTTTGCACAGCTTCCCTCCAGGGTCTCCACATGAGAACTTGCTTCCTACCTAGTCTTCTCTGTGCATCCTGAAGTCACCTGACCCACAGTCTTTTGTCAGTGTTGGCAGTAAAATCTGCTGTATCAATTCTTCACAAAGGTGCAGAAATAAACACGTGGCTACCTCATTCAAAGTAGTTTCATAAAGCCTTATTTTTTCTAGAAATAGCATCTGTGCAAACCATGAGAAGACTTAGCCAGGCAGTGAAAGCGCACGCCTTTAATCCCAGCAATAGAGAGGCAGAGGCTGGTGAATCTCTGAGTTCCAGGCCAGCCTGGTCTATAGAATGAGTTCGAGGACAGCCAGGGCTACACAGAGAAAATTTGTCTTCAAAATAAAAGACAGAAAAGGATCAAAGGAAAGAAAGAAAGGACAAAAATGCATGATGAGGCAAAAGGTCTAAATAGATGGGCACCAGGGCTAAGTGAGAGTCAGCTCTGCATAAGGAAGGAGGCAGCTAGTGCTAGATGCTGACTGAGGAGAGGATAACCCCATCTCCCCCTTCCCAGGCTGTCAATGATTCCCACATGTAGGGAGGGCAAGGGCATCTGAAGATACAGTCAGCAAAGATCAGGACAGCAAAAGATGCAGAGCATCTCTGCAAGAGAAAGAAGGGGGAGCATAATGATTCTCCCAAAGACAGGTGAATTGAGGTACTGAGAAGACAGGTAATGGAGCTGCAGATGCAGCTTAGTTAATAGAAGACTTATCTAGCAAGCAATGCTTTCAATCCCCATCAACTGCATAGAACCAAGTGTGGTAGCCCACATCTGCAAATATCAGCACTCAATAGGTGGATGTAAGAGAATCAAAAATCCAAGGTCAGTCTCAGCTACATAGAAAATTCAAAACCAACCTGGGTGACATGAGAAACTGACTCTAAACAAGAAACAAAAAGGACAATGTAGCATGTTCAGATCTTGAAGAGCAGATTTAAAGCAAGAGAGGAACCTTCTTCCCTCTCTATTCTCTCTAATTTGGGGAAATGCAAATGCCCAAAGAGTCATAGCAATCCTAAGGCTCCTTGCCAACACATGGTGGTGTTGCAAATAACTCATAGTGGCCTGCTCTTCCTCAGAAGTGTCCAGGGAGTATGTGGCCGGGCTGACTCAGCCTCTGCCTGGATTCATTGGGGTAGGAGGGTTAGTGAATCACTTGTGTGGGTGACAATTTGGACTGTGTTATTTTTTGAGTGAATTCACTTCTCACACTAACAGAGTGTCTGTTTGCTTCCTGGAGGTGACTCATCTGAGGAAGTTGACCTGACCATGGTGTATCAGGCAGCATCTAACGGAGATGTCACTGCCCTGACTGCTGTGATTCGAGAGGACCCTTCTATCCTGGAATGCTGTGACAGTGAAGGTGAGCTGTTTGGGCATTTTTTCAAATCCAGGCTGCAATGCTTTATCTTCTAAGAGATGGTCTCGTGAGATGAGCAACACTATTGAAACTCTTTTTGACTGGCGATGTGATGCTGGAGATATCTTGCCTGTGGCTATACGTAGCATCCCTTGGCATTTCTCTATATAAAGGTGTTGAACACAGATCTTCAGAATCTTATTTCACTTATTATTATGAGTGGGTTGTTTCAAGGATTTTTGTAGGAAAGATCAAGTAGTTGTGTGTGTGTGTGTGTGTGTGTGTGCTTGTGGAAGCTCAAAGCCAACCTCAGCTATCATTCCTAGGGTACTATTCATTTCATTTTTGAGAAAGGGTTTCTGACTAGAATTTGGAACTTACCCAGTTGGCTAAACTGATTGGCCAGAGAGTCCCAAGTATGTGCCTGTTTCCAGCTTCCCAGGGCCAAAATTACAAACTCAAAACATCATGCCTGGCTTTCTTAAGCATGCTCTGGGTACCCTACTCAGATCCTAGATTCCACAGCAAGCACTTTGGGTACTGAACTCTCTCTCTGGCCACTAGAGGCTGTAACAAGTGTTGACAAAGAGATGGTTGCTTCAGCAGAAATGGATGTCAAAATTTGTCATAGTCCTTCAGAAAGCAAAGAATTTGACTCTTTTGAAAAGACAGCATGGTTGAATTTCCCCCTGCATTCTTTCTAAATACAACTACGAACCCTGGATATGATGAAAAGTAGCTCTGGAAAACAAAGAGAAAATGACAGATTGGCTAAGTCCTGGGATCTGAGGACTGGTATGGTGGTTCTCTGGACTGTCTTTTTGTCTTGTATATCCCAGACTTGGAGCTAAAGAAAATGGCAACACAGCCTGCCAACAGACATGGACAAAAGAAAAGTCCCTGAAAAATTGCATTCTCTAGACAAAACCTGTGATTGACAATAGGAAAACTCTGCTAAGAAAAAACTTCAGGGGGCTGGAGAGATGGCTCAGCGGTTAAGAGCACCGTCTGCTCTTCCAGAGGACCCGGGTTCGATTCCCAGCACCCACATGACAGCTAACAACTGTCTGTAGTTCCAGTTCCAGGCAAACACCAAGGCAAATAAATAAATAAATAAAGTTTAAAAAAAAAGAAAAAACTTCATATATTAATGCATGGCTCCATCATTTGGTCCTATCAGGAATAAACCAAGGACATGGAAATATCACAGTGAACACCAGGAATATGCACAATTAGTAGCTACTAAATGGTTTTAATGAAAGCTACCATAAATCCCTCTATTAGAAAATAGGCAATTTAAATATTTCTATAGCTATTTGCAAAGTTAAATTCGTAATTTAAAAATTCCTAAGAGAAATATATTCATCCCTAGACTGCCTTACCAATTTCTACAATTTATTTAGTCATTTAGTTTTATTTTACTTGTGTGAGTGTTTTTCCTAAATGTGCACCAGGTTAGAGAGGGTGTCAGATCTTCTGGAACTGGTGTTATAGGTGTTTGTGAGCCACCATGTGGGTTCTGTGAGCCAAACCCAGGTCCTCTGGGAGAGTAACAAGTGTTCCTAATCACTGAGCCATGAACTATTTCTCCAGCTCCTCTACAAATGTTTAAAGAATAATCAGCACTAATTTTATATTATTGCTTTCACAAAGAAAAAATACTTCTTAGCTGATGCATTTATGAACTAGAACTATATTAACATCAATACCAGATAGAAGTAATATTTTAAATCCCTGTGTATATCAACTGTCCTCATGAATATGAATATTGATGCAAAAGAGACTATAGAGGAATTCATATATATATATATATATATATATATATATATATATATATATACCATAATCAAGTTGGGTTTTTTAAAATATAAATCTAAGTTTAGGGCAAGGATTCTGAAGTGTGGAAAGCACTGAGACATGAAGATACGTGAACTTGACCAACTGCAGCAGGAGGCTGAGCAACTGGTTTACTATCTGGTTAAAGAAGAAAAATCATATATTATAATCATATTAACTAGCACAGAATCATTTGATGAAATTCAATACACATCCATAATTTTAAATATCAGAAAACAGAAATGGAGAGGAGCTTTCTCAATGTGACGGAGAACAAAGCCAGGCATAATGGTGTGAGCCTGCAATTCTAACGTCTTAGGGGGCCAAAGCATGGGGGTCATGAGTACAAGGCTATGCAGGCGACTTAGCAAAATCCCATCTCTGAATTTCTTTCCTAAGATTATCTTCAAACAGTCTAGAACAGTGGGTTATCAACCACCTAATGCTGTGACCCTTCACACAGTTCCTCATGTGGTGATCCCCCAAACCACAGAATTACTTTTGTTGCTACTTCATAACTGTAATTTTTCTACTGTATGAATCATAATGGAAATATCTATGTTTTCTGATGGTTTTAGGCAACCCCTGTGAAAGAGTTGTTCAACCCCCAAGAGAGTTGCGACCCACAGAATCAGTGCTCTAGAAGGAAAGGATTACTTAATTGCTAAGGACTGAATGTTTCGACTCTGAGATCAGGAACCCTGGAGGAGCCTACTCTTGTAGGCTTATATTTAATAAAATATAAGTTCAAAAGTCCATCCAGGGGCAGAAGGCAAGGCAAGGAAATACAAAGTATACCCATACAAGAGAACAGCAAAACTCTGCTTTTTACACAACACCATAGACAATTCTAAGGTGTGAGTTCTGAGGTCACAGGTATGTGTCCTAGCAACTAATATGTAAAAAACAAAATTTAAAATTGAATACATTAATAAATAAGTGCTTAGGCATAAAAATACATATAGAATTTGTATGTGGAACACTTAAAATACCAATGCAATAAATATAAGAAAATCTAAATAAAAAGAGAGACATATCATCTTCATGGGAAACAATGTAATAAACACACAATACCTTCCAAATGCCTATACAGGATTAACACAATTTTTAAAAGTAGAAAGACAGCAAGCTTATCAAAAGCTGACAAGATGTGTGTGTGTGTGTGTGTGTGTTTATGTATGTATGTATATATATTCACACAGGCACACTCACAAGCAAACACACATAGGCAAATTTATCTGAAATTTATTTTCAAATTGAAAAAGACCTAGTGTTTGTAGCAATTTCCTCTCAGATAAAGCTTTCCATTAAGGTGCAGGATATATAAGAGGACTTGAAACACTCCCTACTGGAGGAATTCTCCTTAAAGTACAGAAATTAACAACTCATAAAGCTTTAGGAAATCCCTGAAATTGACAAGATGCACTAGGCTCCTCCTTCACCAAGCATATAAGAACTGATATATGACATTCCCAAGCTAGCCAAGCCACCTAAAAGAGAAAGAGACCAGCCATGATGTCTAGAAGAGGCTCAGTCCAGCTGAGCTGCCTGAAAGAGATGCTCCAATTTGTCAAGCTGTCTACAAATTGTGTAGTACATACCAGGTTTCCAACTTTCATGAGCAGTCATGTGTACTGGGGTAGGCCTTGGTGATACAGATATCTACAAAACGTCTCTCCTTCTTTAGTTACCCCTTACCTATATTTCCATAAGTAACCTAACTAAGCTCATTGGTTTCAACAAGTTGGACAATGTATCTTTACTTTTGTCTGTTGTTGGTTTTCTATCCTGGATGATTATACAGTTGTTTATATCTTCCCAGAAATAAAATCAGTCAACAACAAGGATAGTCAAAAAAAGAAAGAAAAGTGAAAGGAATCTAGTGCTAGAAGACTTACAATTTATACAGTTACAAAAATCAAGAGTAGATAGACTTGGCTGAGGAACAGACAAGGGAAGGAGGCAGAGAAACCAGAACCAGCTCATCCGAAACACACTCAACTGATGGGAACAGTTCAGTGGAAGAAATATAATTTCATCAACAAATGGTGCCATGTGCCAATCAGTCCACACAAGCCAAAGAAGAGGAAGGAAGAAGGGAAGAGGAAGAGAAGAGGGAGAGGGATGGGGAGGAGAGAAGGAATGACGGGAAGGAAAACAGACTCAACCCAAACCCAACATTTTACAAAAATTAAGCTAATATGGATCATGGATCAAGGACTAAAATGTAAGACATCAAGGCACGAAACTACTAGAATAAACAACAATGGTTTAAAGAGAGAAATGAGAGAGAGAATATTTAAGATCTAGGACTAGGCAAGTAACTCTTAGACATAACACACGTTCAAGATAAAAAAACTTTACAAATCTAAATTCATCAAAAATTAATAACTTTTGTTCTTTGATTAAGGGAATCAAAAGCCTAGCTGCTAAGTGGGAGAAAATATTTGCAAATCATCTAGCCAAGCAAGTCAGACTGCTTTCAGAGTCCATGCTTTTTGGGTATTCAGAGCTGTGCTACTAGCCAGAGCATAGTGGCACACGCCTTAAATCCCACAACATGGAAGGCAGAGGTAGGCAGATCTCTGTGAGTCTGTGGCCAGTGTGGTCTACATAGTGAGTTCCAGGATAGCCAGAGCTACATAGAGAAACTCTTTCTCAAAAATAAAACCAAAGCAGACCAAAACAAAGTATGCCAATTCTTCCTTCTTGCCACTGGAAAAAATAAATAAAACAAAACAAATCTAACAGATGACTTAGCTCCATGACTCAGTTTCCTTCTTTGTAAAAATGAGAATAATAATAAGAGCATACAGGGTTTGGTCTCTCAGACTTTGTTTTTAATGAGAATTAGAAAGTTTAAAGCTATGCTGCCCCAGGGTTTCAGAATCATACTGGAGCTACTTGTAATTGCCCAGGGCAAGACAGAGAGTTTAAAGCAGCTTATTTTCTTAGCCAAAACCCACAGCTAATAAAAGAGGTAGAGCTGGAACTCAAGTGTTCTAGTCCCTAGACCAGTGCTCAGTCCTGAGGCAGAGGCCATAAAGCTCCACTTGGGAGGCTGGGGTGGTGAGGCCACGCAATTGCTGAAGGCGGGGTGGGGCATCTTATACTATTTGTAAAAGTATAAATTTAGATGACATTCTGGTAATAAAATTGGCAGTATTTAGCAAATGTCAAGATTTTTGTACTTGTGACCAAGTAATTCTATTTCTGGGCATATTTTATAAGGAACAAAAATGAGTGATAAAAATTGAATTGCTTGGGAATGGCAGATGTGGACTGCAATATGAAAGGCTATCTGGGCTTCCTGGGCTGTGTACTGAGACCATGTGTCAAGGATGATGATGACAAGGATGAGGACAATGGCAATGATGACAGAAAAGATGATGCTGTTGTTGACTTCCAAATCTTTGACAACACAGTACATTTATTGTTTTAATAATATTGCTAACATAATAAATAGCAAGTGGTTCCCATAGTATGTCATATAAATACGTATCCCCTGACAACTGTGAAATAATGTTTTGTATGTTTGCTCAGCTTGTGTTTGCTTTCTTGGGAACTGCTTGTATATTTCCTCTTCTCTCTTAGATCTTTGTGTCTTTCTGTTTGAATTATACTTTATTTAGTTAACCTAAAACTCTTTCAATTTGACAAATTAAAACAGTTTTTCCTGCTAAGTATGGCAGAATAGGCATGTAATTCCCCAATTTGGGAAGTTGAGGCAGGCAGCTCACTAGATCAAGATCAGCCTAGGTCACATGTTAAGGTGATGTCTCAAAAAAGATAGTTAACTAAAAATTAAAAACAAAAAAATCTATCAGTGTGTAGCTAGCTTTTGAATTTTGATTGACAATATGTACTATGAAAAATTTAAATTTATATAATTGAACAAGGTATTTTCCTTACAGTTCTTAGCTTTTCCTTCTTCCACAAGTCCTTAAGATTATAGGAACGTGAGCATATAGTTTCTTTTCAGACTGTTATATTTTGCTTGTTACATTTCTTCTCTGATCCATCTGGATTATGTTAACAAGTGGTAGAGAGTCTGGCTGCATTTGAGTTTGACCCCCACCCCCAGGCAGCCAATTCATCAGTACATGTTTAATACATTTGCCCTCCCCACCAATGTACACTGCCACTTACATTATCCAGTAAACCCATGCAAGTCTGAGTGCTTCCTGGACTGTCCTTTGGAAACTGCTGTAACATTCTTGTTTTAGTTATCATAACTTCATAGTGAATCTTGTCTGTCAAGAGCATAATTTTCTGTTCTTTGTGCTCTGAAGAAATTTACATAGAAAGTATAATCTCAAGATTAATATGAGCTGGTGAGACAGAGCATTTAATTTTATGAAAATTTTATGAAAATAGAATGCAAGAATTAATTTCCTTTATTTACTAAATATTTCAGAGTCACAAATTATTTCATTTTTGTCATTTATTATGTCCTTTCTTTCCCCTCTAATGGTTATAACTACCACTTTTATTTTTTCTAATTTATTCATTTATTTATTTTTGGTTTTTCTAGGCAGGGCTTCTCTGTGTAGCTCTGGCTGTCCTGGAATTCACTCTGGAGACCCCGCTGGCCTTGAACTCAGAGACCTGCCTGCCTCTGCCTCCCACACCAGCTTGTATGGACTTGATAGAGAGGGAGGCAGGGAGGAAGTCACAGAAGAAAGGAAAAAGGCAGTGGGGAGGGAGGGAGGAAGCTGTGAAGGAAGGAAGAAATGAGGGTGGGATAAGCAGGAAAAGGACAGGAAAGGAAGAAGAGAGAAACCCCACTACTCACGGGTCTAAGACTCACTTTCCTGCTGCTTCACCCAGGATGAAGGTCTGAAAAGGATCTCTGAAGGAGGGCTGCTAGGTCACCCGCTGTCATGTTCTGGCAGTCCAGAGATCCATCCATTCCCAGAGATCTCTGGGGACCATAGCTAGGTTCATCCAGAGGAGAACCATAATCTCAACCTGGGTCTCCAGCTCGACAGAATCTAAGCACATGCCAGTTCAGCAAGATCTGATCTAGCCACACTAGATCTAAGTGTGGCCTCTTGGACTGAAGGAATGTGACATTCCGTATTTGTTCCAGCAGCCCCACAAAGTTAAACAAAATGGGCTGCTATTTTTATTCAGAAGGAAAACACACTGAAAAACAAAATGCCTTTGGCTGTGTTGATTCAAAAAGAGGAGAAAATTCAGTGAGGTGGTTCCTACTGAGAATTTGTGTAGTCCACTGCTACCACCCAGCTTTACCACCCACTACCCCACAAAGTGTGGTGAACCTGTTTGCCTGGGTGGACCAAAAACCTTTCCAGGTTCTACACTACTTCAATTTAGTCCAGATAAATTTACCTGGTAGATCTAAAGTTATTCACATCCCCCAGGCAGCAACAGTCAGTTTTGGTCATCTGCCCAAAGTGTTTTAATCCACCAACTATTACAGATAACTGAGCAGGATGAGGAGAGATGATGACTGATGGGAGGGAGGTTAGAAACAAACCCAACACATATGCAAACAGAAGCCATCATCATCTTCATCTTCAGCTGCACAAAATCCAGCAGCTGGATTTGTGCCCAGGGAAGCAAAATAAATGAACAGACAGATGATCTGCTCATCCATCTGAAAAGCTAAACATTTGTAAGTAAAGGCTGTTGAAATGTCTCATTCCAGGATGCACGCCCCTCATGCATGCAGTTTCTGGACGGCAAGTGGACACGGTGAAACTGCTGTTGAAAATGGGTGCCAACATTAACACCCAGGATGCATATGGCCGCACCAGTTTATGCCTGGCAACCTACCTGGTATGAATTTATGTTTGTTAATAGGGCTACAAAGCAAGGGACCTAAAGATGTCATGTGGATTTGACTCATAGAATGGTGGCCACGGGCTGATGCTGTAGGCCAGAGATACTTCAGGCTTTGCTCATTAGCCTGAAGGTCTGTATGGATCCTACACGGGCTAATGGTAGAGGTGATGTGAACACATGGGAAATGTTCTTTTCTATCTCTGCATCAGAATTTCACATGGGACATTTCTGTCTCTTCTGAGGGTTTCTAAGAAGGCTGTCATAAATAACCCCCAGTGTGGCAATGATCTGAAGATCCTGTTAATGTCAGTGGGGTGGGATTAGATGGAGATTCGCTGAGTAGGAGCTCCAGGCTGAAGAATTTGAGAAATGATGGGAACTGAGAAGGAGGACTAGGGCAGAGGGGACGTGCCAGAGTCTCAGGGCAACATCAAGTGAAGGGCTTGGTTCATAGCTAGTGCTCACATTAGGAACTGTAATGTCATTTCTCATACTCCAGATTTCAGCTCAGCATTGCTCAACAGTGAAGCAAGGCTTGGTTAAGGCTCATTGAAAACCCTCTCAGATGCTCTTTGTGAGCCTCCTGGAGTCCCCAAGCTGGCTGTGTGGAACAAGCCCTACCCACCATGTGAGGGACACTTCATTGCTTTTCTTCTTTCCCAGCAGCATGGCTGCTATCCTCCCTCTGACCCTGCCAGCTGGTAGTGGTGATCCCCCCACCAGGCCCCCAGGGTGCCCCACTGAAATAAGAGACTTCCCTTCCTCCAACACACCATCCCTTCCTGCCACAATTCACACAGTTTGCAATGATGCGTTGCTCAATTCCCACAGAGATTTTCTCCAGAAGCTACTTTTAATTTTTTTTCTTTTCATACTCTTTCTCTAGGATGCACAAACAAATCTAGACATAATATTTTGAAGAGTGGTCCACATGCCCCTTGGATCAATATCCCTTAGAGGCCTTCTTTGAAAAGCAAGTACACTAAGATTTCCTTAGTTAGATACTCCCTGGATAGCATGTGGACAGGGATGAAGGAAGGCTGCTGTTAAAATGACCTCCCCGGAAACCTGTGTGTCCCCCTGAGTTTGAAGCCTACTGCTCTGCCTGTGCTAGGGGAGTGAGGCCCCGGATCTCAGCCCACCCTTCCAGTCACCCTTCTTTGTGGCACATACTGTCATAACTGCTCTTGCTACAAACTTTTTTTCACTTCTGAGCTAAAGAAAAGCAAACATCTGGATTAAGGGTCAAAAAAAAGGGGAGGAAATGACTTCAAAAGTTGATATTGGACACTATAATATGGTGGAAATAAATCATATTCCTTAAAATTCCAAAATTAAAATTTTGAAAGGACTGGAAAAAAGTGTCCCTTCTAACATCAGTTATGAGGGGCCACTTGGATCATAGAAAGGTAATATCTTTCCAGGCAGCCCTTACCATCTTAAGACTGTGTGAGGGGTGTGGTAACATGATGCCAGAAAGGATGGCTTTAACTGTGCCTGGCCTCTATGTGAGTCCCCTAGTCTGGACCTTTCTCTGGAAGCTGAGGCTCTGGGAAGAGAAGCATTCTGAAATCCAGCAATGCCTAGATCTGATTTTTAAGAGAAACTTGGCAAAAGAGACTTTTAGGAACTGATGTTCAACTCACAGTACAGATAAATTTGTAGGCATGTGACCTCGGGCAAATCATTTCACTTTTTTGTACCTTTATACTTATTATTGAGGTATAGCCAAAACAGGAAGCCCAGCTTAGCATAGCTGAAGGAAAAGGTGATGCCAGTTAGCACATAGTAAACATGGCACTCATTTGTTGCTTCCAAATGGTATCAAAGGTTTCAAATATCCTCACTGATTTTTCAAATTTCTTTTTTGAATAAGGAAAAAAAAAAGAATGAAGAAAACCACATATACACATTGAGTTCCAAGAAGCATTGCAAAATATTTTAGATGTTTCAAAGCTTACCCCACCAAAAGATCTGCTTTTTCAAAAACCATATGTAAATCTTGGGCAATTCTGAAGTTTGCACAGCATGTCTTGCTTTTGGGTCCCCTGATCTTTTTTTTTTTAAGCAGGGAACTTGATGACTTTGACATTAGCAACTAGAAACAGATTTAATATATTAACAGACTATGAGTCAATACCCCCCAAAATATTTGTTTCTACTTAAAACAGATATTGCTGGCCAATTCCATAGAACCTTACTTGCTATTATAGCCCATGACATTTTTTAGCTTTGATTTTTGTGACAAGGTCTCATGTGGTCCAGGCTGACCTCAAAGTTACTATATAGCAGAGGATGACCCCTTAACCCTGATCCTCTTGCTTATAACCTCACCAAATTCTGGGATTTGCATCTCCATGCCTGGCTTAACCCAGGAATTTTGTTGTGCTTTTTTTTTGACGACTAGACTAGACAATCAACTATTGTCTAGATTCTTCAAAGCCACAAGTTTGTATTCATATTATGATTTTCTTTCTTCAGTAATGTTATTAACTCTCCTGGTTTGAGTGCCTCCAATCTTGTCACACAAAGGGAGAGAACCTTCAGTCATCACACACACACACACACACTCAATAGAAAACTTAATTGTGTTATATGAGGTCGTGTTATATAATGATGCCATTGCTGCTGTCTTTCAGGGCTGGCTCGAAGGCTGTGTGAGTCTGCTCAGAAATGGTGCCAAGCACAACATTCCAGATAAAAATGGCCGCCTGCCACTGCATGCTGCCACTGCGGAGCCTGATGTGAGGTAAGCATCATGTAATACACCAGATGGAAAAGACCTAGCTTGCACGAGAAAGGTATGGAATCCACCCCTCGGTGGCTGATAAATATGAAACTTACCCAATTTTGCAGATAGGGCCTCAACATGATGTTTCATAATAGCCTTAAACTCCAAACTTGCTTCTTTCTGACTTCAGTGAAACCCTTTTCTTATAGTCTTTTGTTTCAGGAGAAAGGCTACATCATTTTCATCATTGGAATCCCTAAATGCATTCACTCATTTATTCTATTAGTCAGTTATTAAGTCAGTAACTATTATTGGGACTTCCTTCTGAATCGAGCAGAATTTTAGTCCCTAACAAAACCACAATAAAGAAGACAGTCTCTGATGTCCCAGAGCCAACAGTGTCATGAAGGAATCAGGTAGCTCATGTACAAAGGAACAAGATACTTTCCAATAATTGTAATTTCAGGGCAAGGCCAGGCCAGAAATTTCTGACTACAAACAATGACAAGTGCTTTGCAGAAAAATCATACAAGCTAAAACAGCCAAGACATTTCAGTAAGGTTAAGGTCCAAATGGAGTATACTGCTGGAGTCTCGATGAGGAGGCGCCGGAGCCCAAGGCAAAAGTCAGGGGCACGAAGCCCATGAAGAGATTTACTCAAAGAAAGTAAATGATTGAGGAGGTCATGGTAAGACAATTGAGGAACCAACCGGAAAACTATGCACAATTCTTCATTCCTCAGTGTCAATTTGGCCTCTGTCTACATCATTTTGGAAGCCTCTAAATAAACTGAGGATAACATTTTCTACTACAAAGAGCAATGTTGCCGCTTGGCTCTTATTAGTACTCTATTGCAGACATGACTTGTATAGTGATTGAGCATCTCCCAGGCTTTGGCCAGCAGCACAGGTGTGGGGGTGAAGCAGAGAGCAGGGTGTGTGTGTAGTGAAGGGATTTGGGGGCAGGAGGGAGAGGGGGGGTTAGGCTGTGTGCCTCACCCTCAGCACCTAAGGCCAGAGTGGAGACCTGAAGCTTTGTGGATCTGAAGAGGAGAAAACTTCTTCCAGAAAGGGGGAATAACAGGATTTCTTTTCTTCAGTCACTTTTATAGAAAGTAAAAGGCTTGGAAAATCCCAGGACTATCCCTGAGGCTTGCCGCTTGATCTCTTGGATTATATCCAGAAATAAGAGAATTTACCCAAAGCCTGATAAAACAAGGAAAGTTCAAGAAGAGCAAGCCCAGACCATTAATTTTCAGTAAACATCATAAGTAAAGGGATAGTCTGTTTTCAGAAACAAAAAAAGGAAGGGAGGGAAGAAGGGGAGAGACTTTTTAGACAGCTTGCACAAATATTTAGTTACAAAAGTAAGCTGTCTCTGTGAGAGTGGTCTTGAGAAAAGAAGTTTTAAAAAACATACTTTGTAAGAATTATTCTGCCTTGATTACTGACTTTATCTGCTTGAGTGATTATAAAAGCTACTTATTCTGAAAGACAAATGCCTACCTAAGTTATGGAAATTATAGTTATTGCAGTAAATAAAGCCCAAAGCTTAAGCGTTTTGCACTCAAGTTTTATTCCTGAGATGTATCACAGTCCCAGTGCAGGTGTTGCTGGGTGGTAGCCGCCTCCCTTCACACGGCGATTCAGGGACCCGAACACAGAGCACATTCCATCTTGTATGTAACTAGCATTCTGAATGACCACAGAGTGTCCCTCACTTGGCCTGGTAATAGAAGAGCAAAATCTCAGGCAAACATTACCATTTACATCTGTTCTCTTTCCATTAATAGAACTAGCCATTTGCACACACTTGAACAGAATGACCCTCAGGAAATACAGTCCTGGGCAGAGAGAATCTATCTGCCTTTCATGATTCCAATTCAAGAACTGGCAAGTCAGATTTGGGTGAAAAGCTCTCTCTGCCATCACCCTCTACACCTGAGGTGTGAGTTAAGTCTCTTCAATCAAAATCACATGGATGGGTTAGCAAGATTCAACCTCTGAAATGATTAGTTGACAACCCATCTAAATGTATGTTCTTTTCCATGTTCCTTCCTTCCTTTCCTTCTTTCTTCCTTTTTTCTTTTTCTTTGGTTTTGTTTTCAGATTTTTTTTTTCAAGATGAGGATTTTCTGTGTATTTCTGACTATCCTGAAAATTACTCTGTAGACTAGGCTAGCCTTGAATTCAGAGATTCCTCGGCCTCTACCCCACCCACCCCAAATGCTGGGATGGAAGATGTTAGCCGCCACCACCCACTCTGTGAAATTACTACATGTAGCAATGTCTCTAGACACTCCAGGATCTATCCCACATAGCTTGAACTTTGAAAACAAAGAGCCGAGGCTTCATCTTCTCTGGGTATTATACCTAATGACCTAGCCAACATCCACTGATGAGTTGAAGCCAGAAAAGTAAACATCCATCTATGTGTCAAAGATAACTTAGGTCCTCAGACCTGGAAGAAAACATGTTTATTCCCTGAGTCATCTCACCAGCCCATACCTAGGGATAACCTAAGACTGGCTTAGCAAATGTGTAAGTCTAAATTTAACTAATAGCAAATAATGATGATGATAAAAAAGAGAAGATGATGTTGACGAAGAGGATAGTATTGAAATTATTTTTAAGTTTCATTTATTTTATTTATTTTTTTGAGACAGGGTTTTTTTCTGTGTAGCTCTGGCTATAACGGAATTCAATCTGTAAACCAGGCTGGCCTCTAATTCAGAGATCCCCTGCCTCTGCCTCCAGAGTGCTGGGACTAAAGGTGTGCACCATCACCCAGTGGATATCGGTTATTATAAGTGATGCTCTCAACAAACTCCTTAGCACTTTCTCAGTCTCGACCCATTTAACATATCACTCTTCTGTACAATGTGTAATGCTTTTATCCTCACTTCACAGAAGGGAAACTGAGGCAAATGAAGGCTCTAACTAACGCATATGCTGTGGGACTATGCTCTTGTACACTGTAAATATTTGTCACTGTAAATACTTGTTTAATAAAACACTGGCCAGAAGGCAGGCAGGAGGTAAAGGCAAGGCAGCCAGACTAGGAGAATTCTGGGAGAGGAGAGGCAGAGGGCAGACACCAGCAGACACTGAAGAGGAAGATGAGAATGCTATGCCAAGAAAAGGCGCCAAACCATGTGGCTAAACATGGATAAGAATCATGGGTTAGCTTAAGAGTAAGAGTTAGCAATAGCCTGAGTCATGGACCAAACAGTTTGTAACTATTATAAGCCTTTGAGTGATTATTTTAAACTAAATGGCTGTGCGACTGGCCAGATGGGACAGAAAAACTTCCAATTACATGCACACATGAAGAAAACCTGCATGGTGGCTCTCCTGTTTTCCTGGGAGCCACTACTGTGGGCCTTGCAGAGTTTACTGCAATGATTCCATTTTATCTATAAGCCCTTGGCCTGTGTTGCCAGGGCCTTATGAGAAACAGCTTTACAAAATTTACTGGCTTGAGATCAAGTCATATTTTATTCATTACAACACCGTTTAAAATCCTATATAAGAAACCACAGAAAAAATGTTTCACTAAGGGAAAGATTTCTCTGCTTCTCCAGAGGAAATGATTGGAATCTGCATTATAGGAACACTATGGTTTATGACCCTGGACCTCATTTTCTGTGCTTAGAAAGCTCAGAACTCTGTTTGAAGCTCTGACACACACAGGAATGAACATCCTCCACCTTCTGCTCTTTTCTCTTCATTCACCTTGTTTTTATTCATGCAACCAAACCCACTTAAAATCCTTGTTGGGATGACTGAGGTCAAGAATCTAGTCTTATCTGACCAACCACTTTGTCTTGGACAAGTTACTACGTGAAGGCCCAGATAAGTTTCTTTTATAAAAAGTAAAGGGAATGCAATTCTTCCCTTAATAAAAAAAGACAGACAGAAATAGAGGAAAGCATATGAAAGCTATTAAACATGGTGCCTGGTACATTGTGTTCAGAAAGCATTAATGGTGAGTTTGATATAATGGTGACAGTAACACATAGGCAAACATCACATGCTGGCTTAAAGAATAGGACCCACTTATCCACCCCAACAGTTGCCACCTTGGCACACACAGGTCTGCAAAGGCTGTGTACACACACACAGCTTTTGTGCACAAGCCTTGTGGCAGCGTGCAATATTCATTTTATTGTGAAGGATGCTGGAATAGAAACACACATTCTCCTTTGTGAAGGAAGACTCAAGGGAAAAGACTGCTGTTGGATTTCAGATTCTCAAGGCAATCAGTTCCCCAGAAACTCCCTTTGCAACTTCTGTGAGCATAGGTCCATCTGTACTTTCTTCATATTAGTAAGCAGAACAAACAGCCACCTGGAGGCTTGTGAAAAGATGTTTATGCTGGCTTAAAAATCTGCTGACCTGAGGGTTTCCAAGGAGCAAGCTCCTCCCATGTGACACTGGAGAGGGAAGGCTCAGACTGAAGTGGCTTTTAAATAACCCAGAGGGACACTCACATTTTGCCTTTAGCCTATAAAAAGATTCAGGTTCTCCAATTAGTTTGGATCCACATTCTCAGTCCAGGGCAGTGGGGATTGGAACAGACGCAGGGATACATGATTTATACTTGAGAGCACAAAGGAGCCCAGGCTTCAGCTCACAAGTCCTGTGCCTGGTCCAGGTTTTTTTCCTTTCAGCGCCCAAGCTTTTCTTGAGCCCTTGGCTGGGACATTCAGAGGGTTCCAGAGTGAAAGAGGGGGCAGGATCAGAAGACAAAGTCCCAAAGAGACAGAATTGTGTTTGTACAGCCCCGTACACATTGGTCCTGAAAGGCAGGCGGCAGTTTCCTCTGAAAGAAGCCACTTGGCTCTCTGAAGGACTTCTTCATGGTCTCCATGGTAATAGATTCCCCACCCCCACCCCACCCCCGCCACAGTCAGCAATTCTGCATCTTTACATCACTCTTGACTACAGCCAGAGGGTTTCCTGGCTCACCACCTTGGCGTCCTACGAGTTACTAATGCTCTAACCTGATGTGAATATTTCATTATACCACAGTCTTGCAGCCAGATAACACTAGGAAAAGGAAAGGCAAATGGTTGTCTTAGGGGACCCCCATTCACTGCCATCACTGAGCTGAAGGGCTGGGAGCCTGCAGGGTCCACAAAACAGAAAAGATTACCAAAGTAAGCTGTTCCTATGAGGTCTCTGGCTGATCCCCGCTGTCATCTGAATCACCTGAACTTGGTCAGGGAAGAAAGAGAAAAAACAGGACCCTGCAAAGTTTTTAAGAAATGCATCATCATAAAGAAGTTGAGAGTGGGCACATAAAAGCTACCCTAAGAGCTTTATAAGCATTAACTCAATTAAAAATTGTAGCAAACCTTTAGGAATGAGAAGGTATGCTCTCCACTTCACAGATAAGAAGACAGGATTCTAAGAGTGTTATAACTTGTCCGAGTTGGTTGGCTAGATAGTAAGAAGCAGGCACTCTAATAGCAAGCCTCTGTGTTCCCATTACACAGTCTTGGCCCCAAATAAAGGAGGGAGCCTGCTGGGGATCCTTGTTTGTTGTCCTGGAACCTGGTATTCAGTGGTCTGTTGCTGTTGCTCTGAGATCTGAGGGCAGTTTGAACAGGTTCCAGTGAGGATGGCAGAGGAAATGTTTCTGGCCACTGTGGCATCACACTGGAGCTCTAGAACAAGACTGAGGTCAGCAAGAGGTCTAGAGCTAAGGCAGATGGGGACCAAGCCAGATTGCCTCCACATCACAGAACAGCAAGGGTCACCACGCTGCAGAGTGGACATCTATCTAGTTTCTAGTTCAGTCTGGATCACAGAAACACTGTGGTGGGCCCGCAACGGGCAGGGATGCTCTTCATCTGGATATCTTGTCCAGCATTGAAACCAACTAGTCTTGAAGCCTTCAAAATCAAATAGACAGCACAGATTGGTCCATCAGACAGAGAAGACAGGGAATTCTAAACTGAGGAATATTGAGTGAAGCAAAGAAAGTATTCTCTATTCACTGAGCACAGTGACACAGGCCTGTTATTCCATGCTGAGAGAGGATAGAGAATCACAGATTCGATGTCAGAAAGGTGTCACCACCCCTGAACCTACCTAAAGGAGGCAAAGAATTGTTGCCAGAAGCCAATCTGACTTTTGTGTCTCCTCCCCGAGATGCTCCCACTAACTTAATAACAAAGTCATAGGTGAGGAGACTTGGCTGATGTCATCCTTAAGGTCAGCATCAGAGCCAGGGGCTGCAGAGAAAAAGAATATGAGCAGCACATAAGAGAAATGGATTCATCCCACAGCCTTGGGTTGTGGCATGCGATCTTTCTCTGTTTAACCCTATTGAAATCTTCCGTGAGCCTCGCTTTCCTGGGAATTATTTCTCTCTATTGAATCGCAGGGGAAAGAAAATCATTCCCAGTACAGAGGAGCCCACTGGGCTTGAAGCTGGCTGGTATAGTAACACTGGCCTTAGTTCAGGAGTTCTCAACTTGTGGATCGCAACCCTTTAAAGGAATCCAAAGATCTTTTCACAGGAGTTACACATCAGATATCTTGTATATCAGATGTTTACATTTTGATTTCTAACAGCAGCAAAATTACAGTTATGAAGTAGCCAAGGCATAATTTTATGGTTGGGGGTCAGCACACTATGAGGGACTAACTATAGTACAGCGTCACAGCAGTATTAGAAAGTCAAGAAGCACTGCCTTAGCCCATCTCTTGACTGAATCACTTCTGCACCCACTGGAGACCAAAGGGGCCCTGGAGGTTAAAAGTAGCCACTGGAGAGAGACACAGAGAAGAAGGAGTCACCACTGCAGCCCACGCCCACCCGTATATCATCCACCAGGAAGGAAAATATACACAGAGATGAGAAGATTGGAAACAAAAAGTGTTGCCCCAGTTCAATTATTTTGGGGGTTTTGTTGTTGTTTTGTTATTGTTGTTTTGATTTTTTGAGACAGAGTTCCTTGTATAACCCTGGCTACCCTGGAACGTGCTTTATTAACCAGGCTGGCCTCAAATTTCTGCCTCTGCCTTCCGAGGGCTGGTATTAAAGGCATGCGCCACCACTTCTGGCCTCAGTTATTTTTATAATGACTTCC